>JAXQQM020081886.1:0-184403 GCA_034641835.2 Pinus albicaulis
TCCTGGCCAAAACATGTTTTTCCACAAGGCTATCACCATCTTTTGATAACCACGATGACCTGAATAAGGTCTCTTATGGTATTCATCTAAAATCACATGTTTCAAGGTAGATAAATTTGGAAAATACAACCTATGCTTATAACTTATTAATCCTTTCAGATTCATGGTGTATCCTTAAATTTCAGCTTGCTGTAATTTTTCCTACAATTTCAAATATTGGGGATCTTGTGACAACACTTCTTGGATATGTTCCTCCACATAAAATTTCACACTTCTACCTATATATGAAAAAACTTGATGAGAATGTATACTTAAGGCATCGACAATTAATTTTTCCTTTCCTTTAATGTGTTTGATCTCCATATCAAATTTGTTAAGGAAAGCTAACCATATTTCTTGCCTTACATTCAAATCTAGTTGACTAAAGAAATATTTCAGACTGATATGATCAGTCATCAACACAAATTTATTACCCAAGAAGTAGTGTTTCCATGTTTTTAATGCATGCATGACAACATCCAATTCCAAGTCATACATTGCATAATTTTTCTCAATTTTCTTCAATTTTCAGGACTCATAGGCTATCACTGCATTATCTTGCAGCAATGCTCCTCACAAAATTTATATACAAGAATGAGTGGACACAAAAAACTCTTTTGTTGGATCACCAATTTTTAGGATAGGTGAAGTAGTTAATTTGTTTTTCATCTGTTCAAAACTCTCTTCGCAATTGGTTGTCCATTCAAACTTCAAAAAAAAAAATATGGAAAGAGGTAATGGGGTAAGATAATGCAGAAAATGATTCTACAAATATGTGGTAATATCCGACAATACCCATAAATGATTGTATTTTCGGTACATCGGTGGGTACATGCCAATTTAATATTATTTGTACATTTTCTTGATCTACCACCAATGATTCCTTGGAAATAATGTGTCCTAGATATTGAATCTTGGGTTTGTAAAACTCACACTTGCTGAGTTTTGCATATAATTGGTATTATTTGAGTGTTTTAAACACTATTAGAAGATGTTCCTAGTGTTCCTCTTTGTTCTTAGAGTACAACAAATTATCAACTATGAAGATTTACACAGACATATCCAAGTGTTTGTGTAGAACATTTTTCATGAGGCACATGAAAGTAGCAGGGGAATTTGTGAGTCCAAAGGGTAAAACTACGAACTCGTAATGTCCTTACCGGAAATTTTTTTTATGTATATCTTCATCTTTGATGAGAAGCTGATGATAACGAGTTCTCAAGTAAATTTTTGAGAATATGGTTTCTCCCCTTTATTGATCAAACAGATCATCTACTCATGGGAGGGGGTACCGGTTCTTGATAGTTAAAGTGTTTAACTATCTATAATCTATGCAAATCTAGAGGGTTCCATCCTTATTCTTGGAAAACAAAACCGACACTCCCCATCGAAACACACTTGGTCTGATGTACCCTTTGTTTAATAATTCCTGCAACTGCAGTTTCAGTTTTAACAGTTCACGGGTGATCATTCTATAAGAGGCTCAGGAAACTGGAGTGGTCCCTGGTACCAGCTCAATAGAAAAATAAATGTCTCTCCAAGGGGGGAGTTGAGGAATTTTTGAAGGAAATAAATCTTGGAATTCCTTAATCACTGGTAAAATTTTTACAGGTTCAGTTTCTGTTTGCTGCTCCAAATATTCAATTTGGATAGTGTACAATCGACAACCTTTCCTTTCTATCCACTTCAGTTGTAATGCAGAAATTTTCCTAGTCGACACAAGTTTTGGTTTCCATTTTACCACCACTGACTTCCCTAGAGCATCAGTACAATTTATTGTTTTTTCTAAACAGTTTATGACTACTTTCTGCTATTCTAGGAAATCCATACCAACCAAGAGGTCATAAGATCCTAAGGGAAGGATATTTAAATTGAAATCTGTTGTGTACCCATTTAAATTGATGGGATATTTGGGTAGTTTATGGGTGACCTTTCGTTTGGTTCCTATAGCCAACTGCACCAAGAAAGAGTGTTGAAATTTTTCTGTTTTCAGTTTACATTTTTCCACTATGTATGGACTAATATAAATTAAACTACCTCCTGGATCAATTAAATAGAAACAGGTTGGTCAGAAATGATACGTTGAATTTCAATAATAGTTGATTTATGCTCATCTTGTTAGTCTTCCAATGCTACATTGATATGGGGAATGTTTCGCGCAACATCATTCACTATGGTTACTTCTCGCATGGCTTCAATGTTCTGAATTGCACGGGTGTTGTGTGGGCAATCCCACAACATGTGAGGCTCCATGCATCCCCAAAATTTTAATGGTTCCTTGGTATTTACCACAGTTTATCGCTTTTTGTTCCCTTCCATGGGCTTGGAACCTATTTGGGAATGGGCTGTGTGATTCTCGCCACCTTTATTGAACCTTTTTGGCTGGTGGTTTCTCTCAAAATTCTTCAGATAGGCTGGTTTGGATTTTTTTGAACTTTCTTCTACCTTCCCTTTTTCCTTATTCTACCAATTTTTTAGGTGGTAATTCCTGCCTTTAAATTGTTGGTAGCACAGTTGTGCCTTCATCATAGCCTCAACCATAGTCTTTGGATTGTCGAACTCAATCCTTTCTTTGTAATAGTGGGTAAGAATTTTAGAAATTGATGTACCTTAGATTTTTCTTCCCTTATGTATGGCACATAGTGAAGTACATTTGTGAACTTCATCACAAATTCATCAATGGTGAGTTGTCCTATCCTTAGCTCATGAAATTCCTTTGCTCTGTCATCATAATACCTCTCACTCAGGTATCGGGATTTAAATTTCTCCTAAAATTATTCCCATGAAATAGTTTTTCATCGAGAAAGTGTATGATTTTGGTCTCTTCCGAGAAAAATGTGGCTTTACCTTGCAATTGGTAAACTTCCATCCTTTCTTTTAGATTACTTCCGTACTCATATACTTAAAATTATTTGACCACATTTAGGAGTCAGGCTTCCGCATACTCTTCCTTCTCCCCGTAAAAGGTTGGATGCTTAATCTTGCGGAATTCCCCTCCAACTCCTTTTTATTTTTGGTCTTCGTATCTGTTTTACCATAATATTCTCCACTGTCACACATCTCTGATATGATTTTGGTCTTCATATCTGTTTCTGAGCATTTGGATCTAGTGGAGCATCCTCATCCCCTAGTTCCACATACAAATCTTCTCTGTCAGAAATGAAAACAGTTGTAATTCATTATTCACTTTAATATGATGCACATAAAGAAATTAGCATTCACAATATATAATACGAAATTGATCCATAATTCGTAATTCACAAATTAACTTTCTAACACTATATTTTTTCTATGTTAGGACCCATAACCCCATTGTTTTAACATGGTATCTGATACCACTTGTAATATCTCCCAAATGTTTTTATATATATACACTTAAGGATATACTAAATAACCCTTATTCTTTTATGTCTTATCTCAGTGACATCTCTACTACGTTTAAATCAAGTTCCACATCCTTTCAATTCAAGAATACCTAAGTCTTCCCCTTTCATACTACCCATGGTATATAACCTAACCATCTACACAATACTTTTCATCTTAACTTAAAACCCCTCCTCCCTATTCCTATAGACTTCTTACCATATTTTCCCACTTTAAATTTAATAAATATATTCAACATATATATTTCCACCTTACCTTTAACACATATGTTCCAAACTCAATTTATTAACATATACACATACATTTTCGCACTTTACCATGCATATTGAACTTTATGTAAATGTTTCAAATCTCAATACTTTTGATATCATGTATTAATTAGCAAGTTAGGTATGATGGTGGATATAGTTTTATGTCAATATTAAATTAGCTTACCCCACTGCTTCTCTGGACCCATTCACTGATCTCCAAGTGGAAAATCACATGGCATCCACATGGCCTTCACACCTCTTGCAAGGTGCCACATGTACACAGGGGATCCTTTGGTTGAGATTGATTGTCTCAATGTGTTGTAGAAACCATAATGGTTTCGACATACCCGACTAGGGATTCATTTTTTCATTTCGTTGTTTGGAGTTGGCCATCCCTAGCTCTCGGGCTCTGCCTCCATGATGAACCTACAACTATGTTTCCCCACTCTATTTATGGTCAATTCCTGCACCATTATCGTGGCTAGAGTGCTTCCTTCACTCAACCAGCAATGGTAATGTCTCAATGTTGTTGTGCATAATTTATTTTAGGGTTTTTGAATGATTTGGGTGTTCACTTTCCACCATTGAAAGTTTTGTCTCTATGCACTCTCAGGTATAATTTTCATCTTCATTTTTGCTCATGTATTGATGATTATTTTTATGGGGATTTTTCTAACCAGCTCTGGTTTTCTTTTGCAGGATGCATGCATGGTTATTTTGACTAGTTACTTGATTTTTCTCACGTAAGCCCCCTCTATTTCTACCTCTATTTTTTTTTTTTTTTGTGATTAAATTCCAAATAGAATGATATGGCTTCATTTTTTTTCTATAGGCAGTGGCTTCTAGCCTGTGTGCATAGCTATGGCTTCCTCCATATCTACAAGGTGATGGCATTCCCTCACCAACCTGTGACTCTCATCTGACTTGAAAGAGAGGTAAGACCTTCTTCAAATATTTGTACAAATTTAGTAAAAGAATATATGTAATTACACAGTTTTTTCTCATATTTCAAGTTCGAATTATGTACGCCAATGTTCTGGGTAGTTGGCTTATGAGCCTTTTTTATTTAATGTGAATTTGCTGGAAAACCCCCTTTTCCCCAAATTCATATGGTGCTTTTGTTGTGTTTTGTATTTGTGTTTCGTTGTTCTTTTCCCCAAAATTTATGGGTTCTTCGCAAATGAATCATTATAATTTTGAAACCCCTTTCTATTCAACTCTTAATGGGTTGATGGCTTCTATGCTCTATACCCATCACCCATCTAGGAATGTCTATGCTAATTCGAAGTATATGTATTGCATATTTACTTCTGTGCTATTTGAATGAGGACTTCCAGTTTCCACATAATTAAAACTATGGACTTTATAATTATTTTAATTCTGAGTTTATTAATCGTATTACCAACTAGATGTCAAATTTACATTTTGGTATTCTAAAATTCCTTCTTAATCAAAGTGCCTCTAAGTTATAAAGCTTACGAATTCGTTTTTATTTTTCTTTGGTCATATGTTTTCCCCCAGTGTGGCTCTTTATCGGTAGTCTGTGTGAGATGAAGTAGTCTAAGACAACATAGCTTACTAATTGAAATTGATATCAGCATGAATTGTATTCTGCCATCATGCTTAGGGTAACATGGTTTTATTTTATTTTTAATTAGCTTAACATTGGCTTCACTCCATTATATGGCTACACTGCTTAAATAAAATTCTGGGTTTTCCCATTTTATTTACGCTGAATAATTTTCCTATGTTGTGTGATCTTTTATTTCTCAAGCACTCTATTTTGGTTTTGTGCTATTATTCATTCAGCATTTTACCATGTATGTTAGAATTGGATTATTGAACAATTCTTTGTATCTATAAATTATATTCATTTGGTGAACTATGTTCTATATGAAAGGCCATGAAAATCCTCTGCCATATAGAGTAACAACTAACTTTGAGACAGAGGCATATCCATTCTCCAGGATTTGTTATTTCATTTATTCATTTCTTTTCTGTACTTCACGTTATAACATTGTATTCATCAAACCATCTCATTATTTTGTTTCAGCTACTTAGAAATATTGAATGTTGTTAATGTATGATATCATGAAGCATTCCCTCTATTCGTAATCTACTAAATT
The DNA here is from genome assembly GCA_034641835.2 of Pinus albicaulis. Lineage (NCBI taxonomy): Eukaryota > Viridiplantae > Streptophyta > Pinopsida > Pinales > Pinaceae > Pinus > Pinus albicaulis. The sequence goes on from JAXQQM020081886.1 coordinate 5,801, forward strand.
TTTTCATTTACACAAAGGTTTATAATTTATGTTTATCCACAACATATTCAGGGTTATGTAGCTATATGTTTTATTAAATATAATTTTCGAGGTTATGGTCCTTCACTGTATATTTTATCTCATTCGATCTTCTTCAGTAAATCCATAATATTTCTCTTTTATGGCACTTAACTCAGTTCAGTATTTTTAGGAGTTAGGTATTAAGGCCAGGCTTAGTCTTTGATTGTACTTATCTGGATGTAACTATTTTCTGAATTTCAATTAGTCCTCTAGAGCTATAGATTTGTGTGACAGTAATATCATCACAATATTTAAGATCTTTTGTAATCTGACATTTTATATATGAACATTTGGAATACAGCATTATCTTATTTCATTCACTATCTCTTATAAATTTTCATGATGAAATATATATATTAGTTTGGCATATATTTTCTACAAAATGTAATTTATATCAGTTGTGCATATTTTCCATGCTTATGTACATCTTTTAACTTTATAGATAATCATACTATTGCATATGTAAATCTATCCTTAACTTCTATATGCATTAGTACTCATTATTATTTACCGACTCTACTAATTTATGGAAATCTCCCATGCATTTATATTTAATAATAATTATCAAAATATGACCCTTCCCTCGATTTGGATCAATTTTGATTTTTCTCTACTATCAGTTCTTTTAGTCTGTGTAACATAAATAGAGACTTCATTGTAATTGATTAAAATGAGGAAATTGTACAATACAGATGAAAAAAAGGAAATTGTACAATAAACATAAGTACTTACTAAAGATTTTAATAAGCATTTCCATGTTAACAGTACATAATATAACTTTGACCTCTAGTCTAATATGACATGTACAGGTACCTACATATCAAATCTTGTCTTCTAGACAACATTATGCCTATTATTTAATACTATTTCTCTTATCTAAAACTCTTATATAACATCAGAACTTCATTAGAAAACCACGGTAGGGACATACCAATGGGTAAAGACGAATTTTCCTCCCAACCACGAGCTTCTCCTCAATTGTCGCCTGAGAAGATACCAATATTCCTGATTGTAAACAAAACCTTTATCACACTAGTGATGTCTCTTTTAAGCCCTCTTTCCCTCATCCTGTTTCCATAATGACGTCCCATTGTTATGGGGTTTTGCTTCCCATAAACTAGGCTTTTTTCTCATAAAAGCTTTCTTTAAGACTTGCTTTTCCTCAACACATTTTTTCTACCTCTTCTCAGAAACTTTCCGCTTTACTAAGAATTTTAGTATAATTTTTTCTTCCATCTAATTTAATTATTATTTAATTTTATCCAAGGATTTTCCGTAGAGTTTTAGAAAAGTTTGGAATTCTAGTCCATGCTCATGGATAAGAATTTCCTAGTCTCCATTACTCTGTCTTTAACACATTAATATTTATTTCATAATTAATTATTAATTTAAAATAATTATGTTCATAAATAATTGTTCCATAGGTACACCTGGACCTTGGTTTTATTTACTCAAAATAAAATTTGTAAATCAGGGGTATTACACCCACTTACAGTCTCGAGTTCCACCACTTATAAGCTACTTGACATAAGTCATGTAGTAAGAAACAAATAATAGTTAAATGATGATAATTTGAGCTAACAACCATCGATTATGAACCCATTACATATTTGGCTACAATATGTATTTATTTGACATTGTTTCCATGTGAAAACCATCATGAACTCATTGCATATTTGGATACAACATGTATTTATTTGAAAATATTTACATCTGAACCCCATATTCAGCTACAAAAAATGAAAGTTCCTAGAAACATGGGAGTGGAAAATACATAAAATAAGGCTCATACGAACCTTGAACACCCCATTCCTCGATTTTTCCTTCTACCATGTTTCAGAACGCATCTTCATGCATTCCGAATGTTGGCTATTAAAATAAATAGCATATACTCTCTCATTCCATCCATTAGAATGTCATATTTATCCTAAGAAGGGATATGTAGGTTCAATTTGGACAATGAGGTATGAGAACAATAATAAAATTAAGTAGCTTAGTCTGTAAGAATCATCCATTTATGTTACATTGTACATATGAAACTCACTATTCATATAATTTTGATAAATTTTCATTAAATTATTTTCCAAATCGTATTATTTAATGTTGAGGATATGGGTACAACTAATGTAACAAACCAAATTTTCAATATTTAGTGGTGCTTTCATGTGGGTCCAGATTCCATATTACAAATATTTCATTCGAATGCATTTCTATGATATTGAGATTACAGCACTAAATGAGCTATATTTCAATGTATATATCAACAATTATAATGTTATCAATGATTTTGATCTATCAATTGTAACACAAAATACCTTGGAAGTTCCTTATTATACTAATTTTGTAGTAGTTAATACACCTAGTGTATGCAAAAAAAATTATGTCAAAGATGGAGGTGCATTACATATGATGAATCTTGTTCCCAATGCCATACTAAATGGGCTCCAGGTCATGAAGATAAAAAAATGTAAAAGTAGTCTTCATGGATTTTTCTCACCAATCAGTCCTATCAGATCAAAGAGAAATAGCAAGGGTGGTCCTATAGTTGGATAGTTGTAGGAGTTTTTGTTTCTATTGGGATGTTAACAATGATCTACTTTTTATGTTTTTGTATATATAATACAAAAATATCTATTGTAACTTGGGTTCCACTTGTACAAATCCATGGAGATACACTAATTTATCATAATCAAAATCTTGAATTTGAAAATAAATTTTAAAAAAGAAAGAAAGAGAGAAATGGTCCTTAATAAGACTATCATATTGTAAAAAGAGATCCGAGAAATGAATTAATAGCCCCAAAATAGAATAGGGCATGTTGAACTTACCGTATCCATTGTTTTGCGGTTGTTGGAACCCTAACTAGTAGATTGGGAACCAAAGTAAGAAATTTGTGAACCCTTGATATCGAGAAGAGAAAACTTTGCTTGTAATCAGATCAAGCCAACATGGTAAACATGGTAAACCCTAGTTGAGACACAACATCCTACCATGGCATGAAAACAAAATAAAACTATTATTCAATTTTAATACCTCATGTGAAACTCTTGTTCAATCAAATACTCCTTTGGCAGTCCTGCACACGCTCACGAAAACCTATAATAATTAGAAAAACTTGCTCTCACTATGGTTACAGAAATTTTTAACATGAAAATGTGATACATCGTATCCCATAATAATAATTTCTTGAAAAAAAATATAAACACAATTATTGTAGGGAATAATACAAATGCTGAAAACATACTTATTTCCTGCGCTAGTGTTATTTTTCACAACTTTGAAATATGACCAGTATAATGAGGAAAAATTTACCATAATTCATGCTTTATTTTTTGTTGTATTCCACCATCATATTTCTTCAACTTCTTTTGTAAGTGGATGCTTTGATGCCACCATGGTTTTGATTACATGATATTAGAGTTGTTGGTAGTTGTAAAGTTTAAATTAAAATAAGAGACAACAATAGGTTAAAGAAGCAAGAAATACAGCTTTATGTAAGTTTTTCTTGATGATAAATGAATCTCTGTAGTTACAGTGACTGAGAGAAAAACAAAAAACAAAAACAAAAAACAAAAAAACTCTCGACTGCAAAGGAAAATTCATGGACAAGCTAACATGGGGATGCACCTACTTCCAAGAGATCCAATGAAAGCCTAGGTTATATATGAATATTAGAAAATGAAGGATAAAAAGGACTACATTAGGGAAATAAATAGAGCCTCTAGCTAGAAGAGGTAGCCTACTTCAGAATTTTTCTCCTTAACTGAGTAAGTTTCCTTTGCCACAATGTAATTTTATCATACCCTACCAAGTATAAAATCGTAATAATGTCATATTGTAAAATAGATTGTGAGAAATGACTTAATAGAAGAAAAATAAAATAGGGCATATCAAAATTACCCTATCCATTGAGCTTGAGTTGTTGGAACCTCAACCAGTACATCAGGAACCATAGTAAGATCTTTGTGAACCCTCTATCTGTAGAAGGGTAAACTCTACCGGTAATTGGAGCAAGCAAGCATGGTAAAAATTGAAAAATATTCTCCAGTGATGAAAAGCCTTAGCTGAGATCAAAAAGTTAAATAATAGTTACACAAATCAAGATTCAGTTGACACTCGATCTAACACTCCATCTAAAAGTGAATGGACTTTCAATTTTTTAACATTAGATGTGAGAGTGTGGAGGAGTGAAGAGTGGCAGTTGGGGGATTTCTTCCTAGAGAGAAATACTTATGATTAAATATATATAAAGGCTTAGTTTCGATCAAAATGAACTCCTTTGAAAAAACCATCTAAGTTCTCTTCAAAGATAACTACACAGTCTCAGTCCTATTCAAATGCAAATACATAGATTAAGTTCTATTAAGGTAGAGATATATAAATTAGAACAGTAGGTACCTATCTAACATAGATAGTTATAAATTGAAACATTGAATGGAGGAAAACGAACTATGGAATAATTAGTTTCATGTAGTGTCATATAGTATGAATTACTTAAGTTGTGGATGAGTATAGCCAAAATTTTATCACCTTCAAAGATACATTTATATATGTAATGATAAAATAAATAAATAAACATGATACTTTTACAAGTGAATTTGTACACATAGCTAAAATAATAAAAATTCCACATAAAAAGGTATTGAGCAAGAAAAAAATAGGCTAGTACATATTTATAAGAGTTTTAGTACTCTAGACAAGCTAGGTGGACAAAGAAGATACAATAAGAAAATAACACGGGAATAATAGATGTCCCAATTGTCTTCAATTCAATATATTAAATAATAAAAAATTTAAGTATGATCTTTGGGAGTGAGTAGCGACACCCAACTCAAAAACCATATAAAAAAGGAATAAAATAAAGTTCATAAGAGAACCTACATAAAAGCATAGAGTAATGTCAAGGAATTCTTCAAAGTTCGTATAAAAGTATTACATAGACTCTAGTACAAAGAGTGATAATAAACATTAGAGAACTTTTGATGTCTAAAATGGGACTCCTAAGAAAAATATGCAATGAAAATAGATATTATAAGAACCTATATGATTCAAGATGATGATGTCAACCATGGCAAATGATTCGCCATTTTTGAGGTAAAAAAGTAAAAGGATTAAAATTTAATAAAATAATAAAACTACTTTGTCAACTTGGATATTCCACTTATACCCCTAAGGCTTTACTCAATTTTTGAGTGACAGTACTCTTTGAATGCAAAATTTAATTTCCCATCCAAGGAGTACCCATGTTGCATACTTTTGACGAGCCCTACTACACGAAAAATGAGAAATACATGAAAACACAAGATTGCAATCACATTTTTCATGTATTTCTCATTTTTCATCTAGGAGGGTCCACAAAAAGTATGAAACATGGGTACTCCTTGGAAAGGAATCAAATTATGCATCCAACGAGTGTTTCCGCTCGAAATTTGAGTAAAACATTAAGGAGAGAAGTTGCAAATACGAGTTCAAAAAGTAGTATTTTCTTTTTTCCCTATAAAATTTGATGATGTACTCTAATATTATTTTATTATTTACATATTATTTTATAATTTCCTTAGGAGACCCATTTTAAACCTCAAAATTCCCCTAATTATAGATAACAAATATGTTGATTCGACTAGAGTTGCATAGTATGTCCAACTTGTAGACTAAAATATCTGAGAGGACTCAAGGGTCTCCTACTAGAGAGAGTAAAAATCGAACAGGGTCACCAAGAAGCATTTCCAGGATTATGAAATATGTTTAAGTGATAAAATACCATTATTTTAATAAATTAGGAGTAGTATGATCGCTCAAACAAGAGGGTACAAAAAAACAAAACACCCATGGAAATCAGTAGTTGATACCTCTTATTAAAACAACAGAACGAAAGAGATTATATTACTTGAAATGAAGAATGTAACATACCCTTCCTAATCCTCACACTAACATTAAGAGGAGGTGGTTACCATGTTAACCAAAGATCCAAGGGGTCATTATGGGAATGGGGTATTGAATTTTTTATCTCATTAAATTACTTAAAACCTTTGCTAGGAATCACCTTTGCATTTTTCTCGTTAAGATGATTTCAGTGACATAATTTTACCTCAATCTCACCTCTTAATCAAAATTCATGAATATTTAAGTCCCAATGAATAAGAAGGTTCCATGTCACCTCTCTACCATGTGGGGTTCCTGATTAACCTATCAACAACAGTTTTCTTGAGTGTATTAGAAATCGACTTGTTTATGGGTTTGGGTTCCATGACTCATTTTTATGCCTCTCGGAAACCCTGGTTCGAAATATCAGAAATTAACCTTTAGTATGCCCCACTTCAAATTTATAGGGAGTATATTTCTATTCAAATTGGTTGCAAAGTATACATAATATATCTTGGTGCACACCGCATAAAATTTCTGAGTATTATATTATATTGTACCCTACTTCCAAACATGCACTGAGTATATTCCTATGCTCTTTGCTTCAAGTGTCCAAGGAGTATCCTATGATATACCTTGCTTGCAAATGACCAGGAAATATATTATGATGCACCCCACTTCAAAAAATTTAGGAGTATCTTCCCATGTATACATATTGCAAACATCCCTGGAATATCTTCTAGTGTACCTTGATTCAAATGTCTATGGAGTATCTTCTAGTCTACCTCACTTCCAAATGTGTGGGGAATATCTTTCAGTGCAACCCACTTATAAAACTGTGGGGAATGTATGTCGGTCTTAGTTATAACATGAGATGATGCCTATTACTTGATGTTTGTCCATATAGATGGAGACCTTTCCATCTCTTCCCATCCCTTGACATCGTGTCACTTATCCTGAGTGACTTCCTATGATCTTCCAAGAATTAGACCTCCATGCTTTAACATCCAGGATTTTCATCAATATTAGCATATTTCCTTCATTCAAGTATGCATGTCTTGAACTCCTCTGAAATAACATTTGGGGAACTAACATCCAGGTAGCTAACATGTATGAAATATCATCACGCGGAGACCATGGAAAAAGGGGTTTAAGGGTAAGTATTTTTTTTGTCTAAACCATCCGTGAGGGTTTATGACCATGGATCTACCATGGTTATATAAGGGTTTGCACCTATGACAAAGTTTGATTATCACTCTTGGGGTCATCTGAAGCATGCATGGTGCTATCCCTCCTTAGCCTCCCGTAAGAACTTCATCTTTGGCTTCTTGATGACATAGATACAAGGCATGGTTCACGGGATCTCCCATAGAATATAGGGAGTTATCCATTCAAACTCTTGGAGACTTTCAACTGCTTAGGTCCTAAACATCATGACTAGAACATATCAAGCTTAGCTTTTATATCTTTAGGTTTCCTTTGAGAAACAAAAAACACTGGAAACTTTTAATTGAATGTGGAAGGAATGTAGTGTAATGAAGGTTACCGAAACATCGAAATTTCACAAAATAACATGAAATCACTCTTCAAATACATTTTACAAACCACAAACCTTACATTTAGCCACATAATTTAACATTTTTATAAGCCTACAATAATTTCATTTCTAGACAAGAGTAACACAGTGAGCATAAAATAACATTAGCATAGGCCATATGCTATATGATGAGGATCCAATGCTCATACAACATATAGGGATCATACTTAGTGTACACAACACTAATAAAGATACTTCTACCTATTTATTTCCTGCATCAAGGGTGTTAGTGCAACAATACAACATGAGAGAACATATTCATTAAAATTCCCCATTATAACCACAATGAAACATGAATCATTCACACAATTTCATGGAAAAATATCATTAAAAAAAATCATAAAAACAACACTTGCAATCTTAGTTAAACATCCAAAGAAAGCTATATGTCTAAACAGACCATATATTCATAAATATCAAATACATCAACATAATGAATATCGCTGCCATCCTCTTCCTTTTATAAGATATGAGCTTCCGAACCCTAAGCCTCATCCATTAATGACACTACTTCCATGCAATGTGTTTCCATCTAAAAGTGCGTTGTCCCTCAATTAATGTCCACTCCTCCATGACAACGTTGTTGATTTGGTCAAAGTTGACCCAGTCAAAGTCCGCTAGCCCCTGTTCACACCTTAGGGTGCTTTATTAAGCTGAAAAGATGATCCACTTTCACAGGAGAACTGTTTTTCTTCTTCATAAAGAGATTTATGGGTCTCCCTACCCACTTATTCACCTATATAATTCACAAAACAAAACTTTAATATTCCAATTATTTGCATGGTAATTTAGGAATATTACAAAATATTAGCTTTCACCACATCCATGTGATACCCAATAATTCAACTTCCTTTCCTTCCCAAAAAAATTTCAAGAAACGTTCTTGAAAATTAAAAGATATCATCCCCAAATATTGTAACCATTGGACTCCTAATACAACATCACCACCACCCATTGGAATGGAGAACATTGGACTATTCAATACATATTCCCCCATGGTTATCTTGATATTATGGGCCTTTACAAAGAAATTTATAGTTCCTCCATTTTCCACCATCACTTAAAACTCTGGTGTGGGTATAGGAAACAATTAAATTCCTTGGCTACCTTACAATAATTAAACTTATGGGTACTACCTAAATCAATCAACACTACTATATTTTTATTCTTGATATGTCCTTATATCTTGAGAGTTTGAGGAGTGGTAATTACGGCCAATGCATCACAAGCTATGGTCGGATTTATTTCTTCTTCCTATAAGGTTGATTCCTATTGTATATCCTCTTCTTTTTAGGTTTCTTTTTCATTTTATTCCTCCTCTTCACAATATATGTAAAATAATTTCTTCTCAGCGCACTTATTACCTTTAGTGTATTTTCTATCACCACTATAGCAATTCCATTTTTATATTTTTTCTTCTAATTGTTGTGTTGTCAACCTTTTAGGTTGTGGAAGTCTAGGAGTAGCAACACTTTCATCTTTATAGTTGTGACTGGTAGGCTTCCTTGTCACCATAATTTTTCTTTCCATTTTTCTTGCCAACCTCGATGCCTTCTCCAATGAATCAGGCTCCCAAAGGTGAACCATATGTTTGATGTTATCCTTTAAACTAATTATGGAGACATCAATAATGTGTTCCTCTGGAATATCAGTTACCCTTATATTCAATTTTTTTAATTCCTCAATGTGCTCCACCATTTACCCCTTTTGTTTGAGATTTATCAATTTGCTAGAAAGAAGGTGTTGTTCTTTGTATCCTCATAATGTGCTATCATTTATGCCATAAATATTGGCCAATTGACATTTTTTTTACGAGATAAAAGCCATATATACCATAAAAATGTATTGGGTTCTAAATAGAAAGTTTCAATAGGAACGTTTTGTGTGTTTTGCACACTATGGACATCGAAATATTGCTCCATCTGTAGTATCCATGTTACAGGATCCTTGCCATCAAACTTCCTCGTATCAATATTTGGAACCTAGTGGGTCTTAAATCTAACATTAGAGTTTATGAAGTCATGATTAACATTTATTTTGTTGTCATCATTAGTTTCCTCTACTACCTTTTCGACATTAGGAAGCTTTTCTTGTAGCAACTTTGTCAAACCTTCCTTCAAACCTTCCATGTTTTTCTTCAAATTTCCATGTTTCCTTCTATACCTTCCATGCCATGCTTCAACCCATAATTGTATGAATTTAAACCATTCATGTCGCCTTTTAAACCATCCATGTCACCTTTTAGTTATTCTTTGGTTTATTTTTGTGAGTGTGAAATTAGATGCACTTGTTCCCGTAATTTTGATAAATCACGTTGCACTTCTTCCTCTTCATGTGTCATAGTAGATTTTTATGATGACTTAGTAGGTTTGGAATTATTTTTGGGAGGAATTTTAGAATCCAATACTTATACTATGGTTAAATATGCCATTGGAATCACTTCAAACTGCTTTTTTCAAACAAAATTTATGCAATTTTAAAAAACAAATGCACACCTTTTTATTTATTTTTAGGAGGTCAATATTGAACCTGATTTATTTCTGCGATTTTGGATCTTCAAGATCTTAAATTTAGTCTTGTAGTATCCATCTGAGTCTTCTTTCCAATTCCGTAAGTCTTACCTAATTTTGATTCTTCAAGGAAAAGTTGTGCTCGATCTACCACAATGACCTAATTATGGCTTGGTTTAGTATAGAGAACTTGTATGGCGTATCTCGTTTCACTTTCTCGACATTCAGCTTTGAAATCCACAAAACCAAAGTTAGAGTCAACCAATTTTTACAGAATTCCAATACGATTCCTGAAACGAAACTTATGATTCTTTTCCCTCGGTCACGTGTTTGAGATAAAATTCTGGAGCCTGCAAAAATCCTACCTTCCAAAGATCATATCTCTGCAACTATTGTGAACCAAGGTTTGAAAATTTTACACGCAGTTCATCAATATTTTGGATCCACATGGTACAAATATCAACTTCTTAAGCCTCGAAGATAAATATTTATACCAAAAATTCCAAGATGACCTGTTTGTGGGAGCGAAACCCTAGAATCCAAAGCTCTAATACAAAATTTTTTGAAACAAGCTCACAAAATAGAAGAAAAGATAGATCAACAACTTAGAAATTACCCTCTTCAAAAGGGAAAACTCTTTTATATTAAATAAATGAAAATTTATTGGATGATACAAATGAAAAAACCTCCTTTTTATATATATGAGTTCAAGGGATCACAATATAATCCTAGCCGACATAACAATAACAATTTAAGGGCACAAAAATAACAATAGTTGGCTTCTATGGGGAAATATAATAACAATATGGGGACTGCATGGGCACAACAATAACAATAAGCTTGCACCTAGTAACCACCACTCGCCTCTAGCACAAGCATGCTTAACTAGGGAGTTTTCCCCACAATCAATCCGACTTAGCTTGCTACCCCATTTGCAAAACCTTAGCAAGTATTGTGCCTAATGAACCATTCAGGCGGAACTCCCTTCGCTCTTAGTATTTAAGTATTAAGGGGTTTTCACGGCGCATTATATTACATTGTCAATTGCGCTAATTAAGTCATTCATCTATGACTATTTCCATGAGAGGTAGTAGTAACTCATTAATTTCTCATGATTTCTGAATATTCCACTTAGCACTCGTTGCATTGAGAGAATATTCCACTTAGCACTCGTTGCATTGGCTTACTGTGTGAAGAACTAGGATTGAAACTGCCGAAATGAATCACATGGTGTCAATCATCACTTCACTGCGGGGTTGCACACTGTAACTAGCACTTGGGCTTGCACACTGTAACTAGGACTTGCACCTGGTAACTAGGACTTTGAGGGAGATCACCCATCCTTTGGTTAAACGCGATTAAATTTGGAGTTTTCTCCACAATCAAGCCCACTTAGCTTGGTACCCCATTTTGAAAACATTAGTGCCTCATGAACGATTCAAATATAGCTCACTTCACTCTTTGTATTTAAGTATTCACAGGTTTTGAGTGAATTATATTAGATATTCAACTTCTTTAAGTAAGTCATTCATCTATGACCATTTCCATGAGAGATAGTCATGGAAAGAGTGATAAATAACTCACTTACTTAAAGCAGTTGAATCCCAAAAAATGATATCTAAAAATATTTTAATTTGAAAAATATAATTTTTATTAAAGTTGATAGATGCCATATACAAATAATATTATTAATATTTTATGATATTTAATTAATTTTATGATAAAATTGTAATATATATATATATATAGATCATCAAATATTTCAATATAAATTGTTAATAAAAAAACATTTAGCATCATCCCAACTAGGATATTATTACAGAATATTTTATTAAGTAGTGGAAACAACGATATTACATAAAGAATTTGAGGCCGACCATTTAAGGGAAAATTACTTTATAAATAAAGAAGAAATGAACTTAACTATTCACATAGTCCTAATCACCGGGAGGGATTTGACGATCTTTGCTTACTTCTTTCGCTAACAACGCAGTAATTGTTCTGTCAAGGGAAGTGGGATGGAGGAACGCAGTAAGTCGTCTGCTTGCACTAAGATACTGATGAGTGATTTGAAGAGGATGAAAGATGACGCCCCTGCAGGTGTTACCGGAGCTCCGCGGGATGACAATCTTATGGTCTGGACGCTATTATTTCCGGGTACATATATTAGGGTATCTACCATTTTTTTCATTAAATACGGCAGGGTTTAGACTTTCAAAAAATGAACTCATCTAAATACGCGTAGGTGTTTTAGATTTGATCAAGTAGGTGACTCACCTGTGCCCATAATTGTTCGCAGGCCTCCAGAAACTCCATGGGATGGAGGTGAGTATTTCTCCAATTAAAACTTTTCAGTTTCTTCAGAGATTTCGGTTGACTGAACCTGATCAGTTTTCTATGGCATATTTGTAGGCTTATTGAAGCTAACGCTGGAGTTTAAACAGGATTACCAGGATTACTGAACGTTAAATTTATTACTGTGCAGTAAATACAAATTGATCATTCATCATGTCTATTAAATAATATTTGATGGTGCAAGAACAAATAAATCTGCCCCTCTTCCTTTTAAATTCCTACCAGGCAGTTAAAAAGGCCTTTGGTAATCATGAGCGAAGTGATCTTTTGTTCGTCCTGTGCAGTTCATAATGATGGTGGTATTTGCTTGGACATTTTGAATCACAAGTGTAGCTACAATTCTCACTTCAATTGAGAATTGTGAGGTGATTTTGGCTGTGAGGTGATTTTCTTGATGTATATGGTTGTGGTTTAATGTGACTTTCTAAAAAGGAGAAAAATGCAAATTACAAATATCTTTGGCTGCAATATTATTGCTGATCAATCTTTATCTTTGTATTATGTGGGTGCAGTCACTACTGTGTGACCAAAATCCAAATTCTCCTGCGAATCCAGAGGCTGCTCGATTATATAATAAAAGGGTCGTGCAGGTTGTTTTAGAGAGCTTATCAAATATACAACAGAAAAATTAGGTTTTCACAGTTTCAGAATTTTTTTATTTGGATTGTTTGGTTAAATAAGATTTTGTAGATTTAGATATACTTCGTCATTCAGGCTATAGAAGTTATTAAACAAAATTTTATATTTTCACATTTTTTTTTTGCAAACTAGACTCCTGAATCATTTTTTTATAAGGTTTAAATAATAATCAAAATTTACAGTTGTCAGTTTAAATAATAATCACGTTCTTGAAAAACATTTTTTATTTTTGTAGAGTAGAATGTCTGGTGAGACAGTTCATTTTCAGTTCATATCAAAGTTATCCAAAAAGGGATGTCACGTCAGGTTACGAGAAACATTAAGTTAGAGGGTTTTGAAGAAATTTCTAATTTTGTGATATTTGAAGTTATACCATTATTTATAGAATTTTCTTTGACTTGATTAATTTGGAATTATACTAAAATTTCTCTGAGAATATATATGGATTCCTAAGACTCTTATTTAATTATATAGAAATGTAAATAAAATGAAGAAATAAATAAATATAAAATATAAAAAAATATGTCAATTTTTTTAATTATTTAAAAAATAAAATAATATAATCATTTTTTAATAAATTTCAATCATTGATTGATAAAAGTAAAATGAATTATATGCTAATAACTGTGATGTAAAGAGAGAATAAAATAAGGAAATAATGTTGACATATGCTAAGGAACATACAAATAAATTACGAGAATATTAATTTTGAACATATTTTTTTAAAAAGAAGGGACTACATATATATTATTTTTTAAATGATTTTGAAAGATATAAATATTCTAAAATTTTAAAAGATGTAATTTAATTATTAAAATTAAAAGTGGTAAAAATTTTAAGGTAAAGGAATTTTTGTCAAGTAATTTAATGAAACTAATTCTCTTTTCCAACCATTAATAATAGGTAGTTGTTTGGTGGTAATAATTACAAAATCATTTGTTTAGGTGAATGAATACAAATTTATTAAAAAATTTAAGAGAAATATTTTGAAAAAATTAAAAATTAATATGGTTTTCAAGCTTATGTTATTGGCATTTAATGAATAGATCTTCGGATTATCCACAATGCGATCAAATAATAGTATTTTATTATTTTAATCTACTGAATTTTATTATTATTATTATTATTATTATTATTATTATTATATATATATATATATATATATATTATTGATAAATAATAATTTTTTTAATAAATTATAATAAATTATAATAATTTTAGTAGAATATATAATATCATATTCACTTATTTAATAATAATAATTATTAATAAATTTTATTGTAAATGATAAAACCAAAAGTTTTTTTTTAAATTAAAATTTATTAAAGTAACTATTTTTTTTTTTTAATTTTTAATTTTTAATTTTAAATATATTAATTGCTTTATTATAAGTTACTAAAATTAAAAAAGAATTATTATTTTTTAATTAAATAATTAATTATAAGTAAATTCAATAATTTAATTTAAATTAATTAAATTAATAATATAAGTGTTAATTCTTAATATTTATTCTTAGGAAAAAATTTAAACTATAAAACCCTAGAATTTAAACTAAAAACCCTAGAATATGAGAAATCCTAAAAATACTAGAAAGAATTTACAAAATTCATAATTATTAATTAATAAATAAAATTAATATTTAATAAAAATAAATAATAGCTTACTCTAATTAGTATTAACATTTATTAATTCAAGTAAATAAATGTTAATAAAATTAGCTATTATTTATAATTATTATAAATTAATTTTATTAATCATTATTAATTCAATTAATTATTAGAATTCAATCCAATATTAAATATAATCAATATTAAATCTAATTTATTATTATTATTATTAAAAAAAATAGATACTAATAATAATTATTAAATAATTAATTTTATTTTTATTAATAGAAAATAAAAATTAATTAATAAGCATAATTATTAAAAGTAAATAATTTAATTAGCTGATCGCAAAGGCTAAACCATAAAAAATCTTTTCAGAGGAGAAGCAAACATCAGATACAGTACCTCGGTAGAAGACAGGCTTTAGGAGCACATCTATCAAATTAGAGGTTGCCAACTGTCACTGATCTCAAATCCTCCATCCCTATTAATGTTATCTGGATGCTTCATAATCCGCTTCTCTAATTTTTCTTCTTCAATAGTGTTCCTCCTCGGCAATGATCTTAGCATCCTCAAGACGTAAGTGATGTTTAGTTTTTGAGGAGTGCTTAGCAAGGGTCGAAGTGCGACATCGCTCATGCTTAATATATGTAATATCCCTATTTTTACTACTTTTATTAGACAGTTGAACAGTCAAAAAGGGTCAAGTGAACCCAAGGGAAAATAATTAAACTAAAAACCCTAGAATATGAAAAATCCTAAAAATACTAGAAAGAATTATTTACAAAATTGATAATTATTAATTAATAATAAAATAAATATTTAATAAAAATAAATAATAGCTTACTTTAATTATTATTAGCATTTATTAATTCAAGTAAATAAATGTTAATAAAATTGGCTATTATTTATAATTATTATAAATTAATTTTATTATTCATTATTAATTCAATTAATTATTAGAATTCAATCCTAACTAATCCAATATTAAATATGATCCATATTAAATCTAATTTATTATTATTATTATTATTATTATTATTAAAAAAAAATAGATACTAATAATCATTATTAAATAATTAATTTTACTTTTTATTAATAGAAAATAAAAATTAATTAATAAGGATAATTATTAAAAGTAAATAATTTAATTAGATGATCGGAAAGATCAAACCCTAAAAAATATTTTCATAGGAGAAGCATACCTCAGATACAGTACCTCGGTAGAAGATGAACTTTAGGAGCACATTTGTCGAATTAGGGGCTGCCAACTGTCACTGATCTCAAATCCTCCATCCCTATTAATGTTATGTGGGTGCTTCATAATCTCGAGAACTTCCCTAAATTTTGTTCTTCGATAGTGTTCCTCCTCGGCAATGATCTTAGCATCCTCAAGATGTAAGTGATGTTCAGTTTTTGAGGAGTGCTCAGCAAAGGTCGAAGTGCGACATCGCTCATGCTTAATATATGTAATATCCCTATTTGTAATGCTTTTATTAGAGATTTGAACAGTCGTAATGGGTCAAGTGGACCCAAGGGAAAATAATTATTGTGGGCATATTTTATTATTTAAATTGAATAAAAATGGAAACAGAATTATGGTGCAAAGACTACAATATAATTAGAGATTAGGAATCCAAGTCTGTGAGGATGGATAAGGTTCTAAAGACTTTCCAAGTTCTCCAAAAATCCTTGGAGAAAATAGATTAAATATTGAATATTATTTTGGAGATAAAAATCTAAAAAAATAACCCAGTAAAGAGGAAAGTTACTGGGAAGAGGCAGAATAAAACTAGAAAGAGGAAAAATCTATTTTTAAAGTACTTTGTGGAAAAAACAAAACGAAAGCCTAGGAAAAAAGGAAAACAACATCCTGATTAACTAGACGCAGTTATGGAAACATGCCGATGGGAAAGTAGGCTGCAATAAGCCATTCTTGACTACAAAAGAGGTTGTCTACTGCTGGAAGGAATTGATCTCTACTAGGGGGGGCTGTGGAGAGAGAGCTCAAAGGTTGGGTGGAAAATAGTCTACCAGAATTGATATGCAAAAATTATTTGATTTTGTCTTATTTTTGTGTTATTATGAATAAGTTTATGGTGGTGATGAAATTGATAGCAAGATCTATGAACAATTATATTCTGTGTATTTAAATAGTATTACACTTCTGTTATTTTTAATCGATTTAGCTATGTGCATTTAACAGAACCTACTATAGTAATTATAGTGTAGTCCTGTATATTTGCACAGACAAATTTAGGAATTATACCAACTCCCAAAATGTCTAAGCCTTTGACATAGGTTTAAATCTGAGGTTAGGTAGAAAATATTGTTTATATACACAGAAGGAAAACACATGAGAAGGAGGATAGATATACTGAAATTATCAAACTAACTATGAAAACCTCTCAGGTAATGTTATACATAATGAGGGAAGTATGTTCTTCTATTAAACATGAATCTAGAAAATTCAAATCCTACCTTTTGTTGTAACATATTTAGAATATTTTTAATTTCTACATGAGCCATAGTATTACATCATAAATTAAGCAAAGGTTTCGTAGAATATAAAATATGCAAAACAGTAA
Organism: Pinus albicaulis; assembly: GCA_034641835.2. NCBI lineage: Eukaryota > Viridiplantae > Streptophyta > Pinopsida > Pinales > Pinaceae > Pinus > Pinus albicaulis. Next base: position 23,019 of record JAXQQM020081886.1, read on the forward strand.
ACCTATTTTAACTTCTATAAATAAATTATATTTTATTATATTAAATCAAAATAAGTCAGGAGACATATATGTACATAATTTTCAAAGTAATTGTTTTCCAAATTTTATATAGAGTTGGGATTCAATCCAATGAATTAGAACTACATTATCCCTTTGAAAATAGTTCAGATTTCAATTAGAGGAAGTCCTCAAGGAATTCTGGACCAGCATGTACAAATGAAATCCAATAATTTTGTCACTGTATGACATACAGAATGATAACCTTGTTGTATAATGGAACAGGAAGATAGAAAAGGGTACCTGCACATACACAAAATCATATCGACAACTTATGAGGAATTTCAATTCTATATTCCTAAAAACCCATTTAGATTCCAAAAAAATGAGAAACATAATGAAGGAATTGTGGAAAAGAATGGAGAAACATATTATAGAATGAAAAATAGATTAACGACACAAACCGTGTGTCTATTAAACAAGGTTATGTGTGCTGGAAATTTCGATGGGTTCCCGAAGTAGAGAAGAGCTAGGAAAAAGAAAAAAGGGTATCATTAACTAAAACCCATAAATTAATTAAAACTAGATTGGAAACATCGAATAAAAAGATGTTGAGGGTAGTAAGAATATACATACCTGTAGAGATATCTTGAAGCCATGAAGCATAAACTGTTTGTAGGCCTCCTCGAGGAACAAGCTCTTCTTAGTTCTCGCAGAGTCATAGGTGAAGACCGTGTTTCATTAAAAAAATCTTCAACCTACATTCAAAACCCAACAAACAAATATTAAGTGAGAAAGTAGAAATAGGGAAACTGGAATGAAATAATAGACTCAAAACTAAGATAAACAATGTTTGACATCATACTTCAAATGAGGGAACAGAATCCATACCCAATGGAAATTTAATATCATTATAAAACATTCGAGTGGAAGTAAGTTCAAATTTTAGATTAACTTGGTAAATTCCTTACTCAGTATGCTCGAGGAAAAGTAGAAATTCGATTGGCCAGAGATGGGAATGAGATTGGAAATGATATTCAGCAATAAAATGAGCATTGCAACCATAATAATAAATTATGTATCATTTGCAGAGATTTATGGTTAAGGAAACTTAAATTCAGAAACACCATAACAAACTAAGACCTTCAATTCCGAAACGTTTCATTTAAAAGGAAATTTACCTGAAATTCATCATAAAGATGAAGAACCATTAACCTTATGAATCATGGGTTTGGCTTTGCGTCATGAGTTTAGAATGAACCTCTTCGAAGCTAAAAGTATGTAGAAGAACCAAAGCCAAAATTCCAAAATGACAGCGCCAAAAGGATAAACAAACCAAAAGTAGTGCAGATGAAGAGTAACCCTAATCAAGGATATGATGCAACCACAACAATCCACTTGTAACACATCAAACAAAGGAAATTGATCGGGTAGACAAGAGGTTAATTCAATAGGTCAAAGCCATGTGATGGCTTTAATAGCCAAGATGCTAATCGTAAATGCCAAAAATCTCGAAGGGATAATAATAAGAAAAAACTTTGGACTTTAAACCATACAGATAGTGATTGCAATTCAAATTTCATTAATGCATAGTTGATATGGAACTGTACCATGGTAAATTTCGTGGCAACGCTATGAAAGGCATGAAATTTCATGTTAAACCCAAAAAGGAGGTATACGTAACATGCCCCAAGGGTGTTATGTCAATCCACGTAGGATATAAGAACTTAATGTATAGTGTTAAAATCCGAATAAGAGGTTTACATACAAAGTGTATTGGAGAAGGTCATCCATTACATGTGTTATAATGTGGAGACTAGAATTAAGGTTAATAAATATGTAAAAAGGCCAAATAAAATTTAAAGTTTGAATGGATCACTTATGGGCCAGAAGTTGTTAGGAATATAAATTTGAATAGTAGCCATATGACTAAGGTCTAAGCTATAAATTTAGCCAAGGATATGATTATCAACTAAAGGAAGTTGATAATATAAAATCAAGTGGCTTAAGCATAAAAATGATAAGTTAGATAGAATTCAAAATAAATATATATTTTGTAATTGTAACCAAAATGGAATTAAATTGGTTAGAGCATAATCTAAGCATTATATTATGCTAGAAATTTCATAAGAAGAATAGAATATATATATGAAATCAAAGTGGTAAAGAGATGTAATTAATATCAAGCTTCCAAGAAATTTTTTGATAACAATTGTTGAATTTAAATGTGTCAAAAGTAAGAAAAACATAAAAATACTAGACGATTTCGTCGAAGAGGGACGAAACACATTAATGTAGTTGTCTACAATTCCTCTTTAGACTATAAAAAGAAAAAAGAAAAATTCTGGAAGTGGAGTTGTTACAATATTGGCACCATGATCCTTAAGAATTTTTTGGAGTGCCCGGTTTCACCAATGTAACTCTTCCCGCACAAACAGTCAATCTTGTAAAACATTTAAGCTGCTCCTAACTAATGTTATCCTTAACTAGCTGCATTTTTTGGCTTATGGTTCTTGCTACTGAAAATTGTGCGAAAATGTCATTTCTTCCCAAAACCTTGACGATGTTATCAGCAACACCCTTAATGTATGGTATAAAAATCCTACAACTTTCTTCAGGTCCTTGGTACTTCTAGGATATGACCAAACCTTCAACTCTTTTTATGGCCTTTTTTATTTCTTTTTCACAATATCCTATACCCATGAAAATAGATAAGTGAGTGATTTCATATTTTAGATGCTCTTGATCAGATATCCTCACAGATTTTACAGCAAGAGTATTAAGAACACCAAATTTCTGAGCAAGATGATGGTAAGACTCAGCATGGAGTTAGTTGTCAGTATGGGTTTTCTTCCTAAACACCTAATGCCCCAATGCTCCATCCTCATTTCTTGTAACAAGGACATTCAAGAAAGTAATTCTCCTGTTTTCTTCAATCTCTATAGTAAACTTAATCTCTGAGGAATTTGAGTTGAGATGATTAAATAATCTCTTGAGACTCTCCCTACCATGCATCCAATTTATGTTGGTGTCATCTACAAATATTTTCCACCAAGCTGGATTTAAGGGAAAAGAATCAAGGTATTTCTTCTCGAATTTCTCCATAAACAAGTTGGAGACAATAGGCGAGACTGACGATCCCATTGTGACACCTGATACCTGCTCATAGAATTATCCTTGGAAGCTAAAGAAGGTGGATCACAAAAAAATCTCAGCATGTTTGGTTGTTTCTCAATCCATAGCATCATTAATAACCTACACTGCTTCATCTAATATAATTTTGGTAAACAGTGAAACTACATCAAAGCTCACCAAGATGCCGGTCTCCTCCACCCATTCCTCCTTAATAAGTTTAATGAAATCATTAGAGTCCTTAATGAAGGAATCAGTGTTTCCAACGAGATGCCTTAGAACTTTGGTAACGTATTTCGCCAATTCATAGGTTGGGGATCAAATAGTATTAACAATCGGTCTAAGTGGAACACCCTCTGTTGAGATTCAACAAGATGATGAGCTTAGTGAAAAGAGTCGCCTTCACTAAGTGAGCCCGCGGGCTTTTTTTGGCGCAAGTCTATTTTTAGACTATGTCTATTTTTAGACATGATGATCATATTTCAGAAGTTGCAGGATGCTATTTGTGGATGGTTGATAAAGTTGGAAAAATAGATGAAATTCTATTTTTAGAATATTGGGCGAACTCTATTTATAGATCGTTGATCTAAAAATAGATGCATGTCAATTATTATTAGCTCTTAATAATAATCAGACTCTAAACAACAACTTATTCCCTTAGAGCACTTTGTTTCAGTGCACAGATGTGACACATCAGTGGACTAAGGGAATTACACAATTCCCAAGGGTTTACTAGAGCTAATGCATGGGACTCAGTTAGAACTCAAGTGGCGAGTTAGCAACATAGTTGAAGAAGTAGTTGTGGAGTTGTGTCGGTTATTAGGTTAGACTCAATTGAGCTAGTTGTATCTAGTCTAACTGAATGATACACTAGTGAGAGTGGAGTGAATTAATTATTTAATTAATTCACAAATAATAACTCATTAATCAACTGAACAATATAGCAGTTAACTACAATGCATGGCAGTTTCAGTGGAGACCCACTAGAGAAGTAGGAGAAAGGGCAAGATAAACTATCTGTTGTGACTATAATGATGCATTGATTGCATAACACACACATTGGAGTTTCCAATGAGGATTGCGCAGTCAAGGCAAGAGTAATCCAAATTCATTCAGAGCTATTCTTCAGCACAGATTGCGCATTGGAGGCAGGCTAGTAGGAGGCAGAGATTGGTGCATGGATTTGCAAGATTGTTCCTAATTAGTGTATGACGATTGTATTGTACTGAGAGCTTGATAAGCTTTGTATGAGGATTTTAATATGATTCCATGATACGTAATATATATTTGGAATTTTTAGCTTTAGGCTTTCATGGTTAAAAACATCTGTGTTATGTGCGATTATTTTTATTTATGCTTTACATTTGTGTGCAATTAATTTTCTGCAAAAGATTAACAAGTGGAATGATTTAGTATCTTGCATAAAGTTAAATAGCGTGAGATCAGGTGAATCTAGGATATATGCATGCTTATTTAATATAATTTCTACATGGTATTGGAGCATTGTTGATTGAAGATTGCAATTGTAAATTGAGTTTGTGCTGGTGGAAAATTCGAATTTGCTACAGAAGATTCTTGGTGCAGAAGTTGAGTATACATTGAAATGGATTTCAATGGGTTGTGATTGGAGTATTCCCTTGATGGGAGCTCGAATTACATAGCCTAGAAGGACAGGATGGAGGCAGTGCTGAAGGATAATGGACTGAAGGAGTTCATCGATAGCGATGTTCCTAAGCCGGGATCTAGCGATGCTGCATTACTTGACACATGGCAAAAAATGATAGCAAAGACGAGAAGGATTATGTTGGAAGGTGTGAAGGACCATATTGTGTCCAACCTTCATAGGAAAGCCACTCCATTCTTAATGTGGAAGGCTTTGACATACTTGTTCCAAATCAGAAGTGACCAGAGGAAGTTGGCACTTAAATACAAGCTCAAAAAAATAAAAATGGAGAAAGGCGACAGTATTCCAAAATACCTCACGAAGTTTGTCCACATCAAGGATGAACTCGGAAGTGTGGGGATTACTGTTTATGATGAAGACTTGGTGAGCTTGTCTTTCCTTGGGCTTCTGAAGAGTTGGCATAGTTACAAAGACTCTATCAATGGTTGGGAGAAACTGCCAGGATGGGAGCGACTTTGGTCGGATCTTGTGCAGGAGGAGATAAGACGGGGTGCCAGGGATGGATCTTCATCAAAGAATGAAGATGAAGAGAATTGTGCTTTTGCTACCAAAGCAAGGAAAGGTAAGGGGAAGAAACATCCTTCAAAATCTGATGCTAAAGGCAAGAAGTAGGATTTTTCCAAAGTGAAGTGTTTTCACTGTCACGAACATGGACATTTCGCCATTAATTGTCCATAGAAGAAGAACAACAAGAAGGCTACTGGATCTATATCTGAAGAGGCCTTAGCCTCACAATTTGAACTTGATTTCTCCTTGATCACATGCTTGGTTTCAAGCTGTATGGGATCGGTGTGGTATCTTGATAGTGATGCATATTTCCATATGATGGGAGACAAAGAGTTGTTTAGTGACTTGGAGGAGAAGGACCTCCAGATGCATATAAATATGGGCGACGATGGTCAGTACAGTGTGACTGGAATTAGGACCATTACCTTTGAGAGGGAGTCCGGTAATCCATTCTTGTTGAAGAATGTTATGCATGTTCCAGGTCTGAAGAAGAACTTGGTCTCGGTCGCAATGCTGGAAGACATAGGTTATGATGTTGTTTTCAATGAGGGAGAAGCCTTCCTTTGACATAAAACAACAGGTCAAACCAAGAAGATAGGGGTTCGAATTAAGAATCTCTACAAGCTGGAGGTAGATGGCTATGCTGAAATGTTGGGAAAAGCAGAAGTGGTGAGCCGGGATGAGGGCGAATTATGGCACAGGAGATTGGGCCATCTTCACCATTGCGCTTTGAATATTTTGTAGCAAATTTCTACTAGACTTCCCAAGGGTACTCTTGCGCAATCAGATTAGTGCAAGTGTATACGGTTGGAAGAAGTAGTTATGGAGTTGTATTCAGTTTAACTCAATTAGACTCAGTTGAGCTAGTTGTATCTAGTCTAACTGAATGATACACTAGTGAGAGTGGAGTGAATTATTTAGTTAATTAATTCGAAAATAATCAATCATTAATCAACTGAACAATATAACAGTTAACTACAGTACATGGCAGTTTTAGTGGAGACCTGGTGGAGAGGTAGGTCAAAGGGCAAGATAGACTATCTGTTGTGACTATAGTTATGCATTGATTGCATCACATACACATTGGAGTTGCCAATGAGGATTGCGCAATCAAGGAAAGAGTAATTTGAATTCATTCAAAGCTATTCTTCAGCAAGGACTGCGCAGTGGAGGAAGGCTAGCAGGGGGCAGAGATCGATGCATGGATTTGCAAGCTTGTTCCTGATTAGTGTATGACGATTGTATTGTACTAAGACCTTGATAAGCTCTGTATGAGGATTGTCATATGATTCCATGATACATAATATATAGTTGGGGTTTTCAGCTTCAGGCTTTCCCGGTTAAAAACAACTGTGTTATGTGCGATTATTTTTATTTATGCTTTACATGTGTGTGCAATTAATTTTCCGCAAAATATTAACAAGTGGAATGATTCAGTATCTTGTATAAAGTTAAATAATGTGAGATCAGGTGAATCTAGGACATATGCATGCTTAGTGCATATAATTTCTACACCCACTTTATGAATCTTGGGTAACCCCTAAATTCTCATAATGACCTCACAGGACGGGGTCAAATTTTTTTTTAAATTGTCATTGATCTTGTGAATATTTCACTAAATGAGCTATAATTCAATATATATATATAGAGAGAGAGAGATATATATATATATATATATATATATATATATATATATATATATATATATATATATATATATATATATATATATATATATATATATATATAATGATAACCATATAAAATATTTTGATCTATTAAGTGTAACACAAAATTCTTTGGAAACTTCTTATTACACCAATTTTATAGTCATTAATTGTAACATCTCCGTTTCAACAAAAAAAAAAAAACTATTTATGGAATTTATACTATTCACATACAATAGTATTACTATGGTTCGTCACATTTAGACGAATATCATTTTTTTTGTACCTTTAATCAATTTAGTTTTTAGGTTATCTTTCAGAACTTAATGCTACTTATTTTTCTTCTCATCATGATTTATATACTGATGTTTTTTTCATGATTTGGACATCTTCTAATTGGGACAAAAAGTACAATTTTAATATTCCAATAATACTCTATGTTGATGGAATAATCCCATTATATTTTGTTTTATGGAAACTAGTTAAGTTGCACCCTTAACTATTATAAACCAACTAAATTTCCACTTTAACTACTTCTACGTCTTCTAAGTCTATACTCCAATTAATATAATCATTAATGAAACCTTATTCAAAGGTTAGGAATTATCTCTATCTTTTAGAATTATATATAGTTATTCATACCCAAACCTACCTTTTGATTTGCATCATTCTAGGTGATATTCATGAGCATGTGTTTGGGACTTTATGTATACCCTTTACCATTACAACGATTCCACCCCACTTTGATATATGGTGACCCTTGTGCATTTGGACATATATTTATACGTATGTGTGCATCTTATAATCTATTTTACATATCGATTTGGCTCTCATTTTTAAACTCTATTCCACTTAATTGATTTTCCACTCACCTTTTGAAAATCTACTGGGAGGTTGACTTTATACTTGTCACTATTGAACATATAGGATATTATCTCGACATCATATGATAATTAGTTTATTTATTACCTACGTAAACATAATTAACCAGGTCATTAGATCTAAAATCAATTTGGTATTTACTATTAGGTTAATGCGATTGCGTTTTCATATGATTGTATGCCACCCAGTTGTATGTATATTTTCCTCAGGATCTTATTGCATTAAGTTTACTGTACATCGTCACATGGCTCGTATTTTCACTGATACAACCTTTCAACTACGCGATAATTTCTCCAACCTCTGATTTCCTACACCTGGACAATAAGGATTTCCTTGAGATTAGAGTTTAGGGTTTCATTTACTAGTTTTGTTTTTTATTGGGATTGTCCTTCAATGCCATGGTCTCTTTTGAGAAATTTCCTTTCAGCTCTGCAATTTCTCTCACTTTCGTCGGTGTGAGAACTTCATCTATTATGCAGAGAATAAACTCATGATTCTCATCACCAACTCAGGTAAAAATGTTTTATTAGTGTTGGTTGTTTTGCACATTGTTTATAGCCTCGTGTTCATTGTTATAGGTATTTTCGTTTCAATTTATATTGATAACACTCATTCTCTCTTATCTCTATCTGTAATTTCTTTATTGTATAACTTTTATAGTGAGTTTGCACCGCCAACCCTCTGCGTTCTTCTCCAAGAATTTCTCATGTCATTGGCTCAGGTAATGTGTATTCTCTACAGGTTTCTTATTTTTCCACATGGTGGATTCAACTTATAGGTCTCAAGATCGTCATTTTATTTTAATGTACGTGTATATTATGTTTTGAAATTGCATATTTATTCTATTTGTTTCATTTAACTTACATAGGAAATTTTTTTTATGTTCTAACTCGTTTCTTGACTTAACTAGTGTTATAGAGATGATTTCATCCCTTGAATCATAGCATTCCTCTCTGTGGAATTTTGGTTCAATGTCATTTGCCAAAACGCAACTTCAACTGGTAACTTCCTTGTGGCCAGCACACAGTTAAACTCTCCCTATCGATACTCAATTCCTCAATATGTTTACTCCTTTCTTGGTTATTTATGAAATAATATTGAAATTATGGTTTATTTGATTGTAATCAAAACTATTTCAATTATTTCCTTGTCCCTATAGATTTATGATATGAGTATTATGTGATATGCAGGTGAATGTAAGTCGTATAATTCTTCACGCCCTTCGTTTCAGCACCAATTGGTTTCTCCTTATGGAACCACCATCTCCTACAGGTAAAATTCATTTTTTTTCCTGTTCTCTCTCCCTTACGCTTCTACGTTTACGCTCTTGGCAGTCTCCCCCAGCTTGATATTTTCTGAGATCTCTACAGGGTTGGGGATTTATTTAGTTGCCTTTAAAAAATTTTGTGTTATAGTTTTAAAATTTTATTTGGGTAATTCATTGACACTTCCATAATACAAAGTTGGGTCTTATGCTACACTCAGAAATTTCGATTTCTCTTCCAACATTCTCGTAGAGCTAAGTTGTACCCTTTAGATCAAAATCATATTGCCTTCATAATTATAATAAATTTGTATTATTTTTCTTTCGGTTTAATCCTTTCTTAAGTGGGCATTTTTATTGGCTATATTTTAATTTATTTCACTGACATGACTAATACCTTGAGTTCTTTGTAAATTGTATAGGAATTCTCATTCCTTACATGTCCAATTTCTCTCATTACTCCTCTGTGATTTTAAGGTAAAAATTCTCTTGAGTTAAATTAATTTCTTTATAATTATGATGTTCCTCACATATTTCTTTGTAATAACTTAAATTTCTCTGTTTATTACAAATTGGATTTTACCTCTCTCTGAGTAAGGTAATTATTTCTAATCCATTTTCGATGTTGAAATATTTTATTTAATTTTATATTTATAATCATACTCCATAATTAATCTATTTCTTTCTATTCTGTGAAGTTAATCCCTACATCATATTGGGTTTGGATACTTCTGATAGCAGTTTCCTATCCAGTCATAACTTTGGAATTTTCCTTTTCAAGTTGGTCGAGTAACCCATTTCAGGATTTCTGTTATGCTATCTCTGCATAATTCCAAAGATATTATACATTTTATTATATATGGGATAGATTCTCCCAATTTTTAAATTTATTTAGACCAAAGTTGAATTGGACTTATAACTATATGGATATATATCCTTGAATTTACATAAATCTATAATGTATTTAGCAGACACTTATCTCTTTTACTGAAGTTATGTTTGTAACTCATGTGTAATACTTTTCTTAAACTCTGTGATCTAGTTCTAGTAATAATTTATGAATTCCCTCTTGAATTAATTACTATCTATTATGTCTGAGTTAGATTATTACAATATTTAGTTTCTATCACAGTAGGAAACTTACTTGAATGTTCTAATTTTACATGGGTTGTCAAACATATTTGTTTTCATTTGTAGTAGTTTATTCACAGAAATTCATGATTTGTAAAATAATGCTAAGACACTCATATGATTCATAATTAATTCTGAAAATTCACCTAACATTAGATTTAAACCTACATCAGGGTTTAGACATTCTGAGATTTGGCACTCTTCAGATTATTGTCTGTACAACAATACAGATTACTGCTATATTTATTATAGAATACTCTGTTAAATGTACAGACCTACCAATTCACTGCAACTTAGTATTGTTAACACTATTTTCATATACAACATATACTCCTAAACAGATCTAGTCAAATCCTTTACTACTAATTAACTTCACAATAATAATAATAAATTTCTAAGTTAAAATGAATTAAATTTTTCATACCAATTAAGGTAGACTAGTTTCCACCCAACCTATGAGCTCCTTCTCCACAGCTCCCCCCGAGCAAAGATCAAATCATCCAGCAGTAGACAATCTACAGTCTACCTAGAATTTTCTTATTTAAGCTTAATTTCCCATTAGCTTGTTTCCTTAACTGCGTCTAGTTAATCAGGATGTTGTTTTTATTTTTGCCTAGGCTTTCCTTTTTCTTCTTCCACAAAAGTACTTTAAAACAAGATATTTCCTCTTGCTAGTTTTATTCCACCTCTACCCAGTAAATTTCCTCTTTACTGGGGTATCTTCTTCTTTTTTTTTATCTCTAATCTAAAATTCAATCTTTTATCTATTTTCTCCAAGGATTTTTGGTGAACTAGGAATTTCTTATGAACCTTATCCATCCTCATGGATTTGGATTCATGATCACTAATCATTATCCAGTATTTGCATAGTTACTTCAATTTTCCTTTTATTAAATTAAATTAATAAAATATGTCCATAACAATTGTTTTCCTTTGGGTCCACTTTACCCTTTAGAACTTTTCAACTATCTAATAAAAGCAGAGAAACTGGGGAAATTACATTAATACACATCGAGAAATATTTCTCTTAATATCAATAACTATAAAAGAAGCATTCATGGATCTTTCTCACCAGAGAGTTCTATGACATGAAAGAGAAATAGCAAGTTTTTCCCAATAGTTAGATCAATTGTAGAAGTTTTTCTTGAGCTTCTACTCACAAATGTTGTTCTTTTTCTCTTTCTTGAGCTTTCCTTTTGGGCTAAGAGGAGTATAGGACAAATCCAACTAACATAACTTCACAAATTCTCTAGCTTCTTGTAGAAATAAAACTAAAAAATTTAACATTGTGACTCTGATCACTGTAAGATATATCTAAAAAATAAATATAAAACATTGCAATATGTTCTATATTTTCTTTTTTATCTTTCCTTTTCATCTAACAGTAGCATAGGATAAATCCAACTCACTAAGCTTCAAAAGTTCTCTTCCCCTATGGAGTGGAATAAATGCTGAATTTTCAAGACATTTGCAAGCCTCAAGATTCAAAAATTCATGAATATGCAAGGGAGAAAAAGAATTCTAAATTTTGTGAGAAAAATGTACTCAATGATAATTTTCCAAACTCAAAAAAATGTATAGAAGAAACCTTTAATTGGGGAAACTAATAAATCATTAGATGTAAATTTGTGAATAATGTGTTATACAAATCCAAGTTTTCCAAATTGGAGAGTATCTCGGAAGCCAATAGCCTCTCTCCCCCAATTGAAGTGCACCACATGAAAACTAACAACTCAATGGAAAGACATGAAACACTTGTAGCAACAAAGTAATAATCATTAATCAATATAAAATGTCAAAAAAATTTATAAATATTAGAATCATAATTAACAAAATACCAATAGATGTACTTAAAAGAGAATGATCACAAATTTTTTTTAAGAAAACCTCCATAAAGAGGCATAAATCTACTACATATGTGGACAATCAATATCTTGATGAGAAAGAATGCCACATCCTTACAACTCCAATGATGTCATTTGGGGTGCTACAATCTCAAGTTGAGACAAATGGGGACATATTCTTAGATTAAGTGACCAAAACCAAACCCGAAATGATAATACTCTAGTATTTAGAATACAAAATAATATAAGAGGCTGTAACAAACTAACATCTCAATGGAAGGAAATGAATCACTTGCAGCACCTAAGAAATAATCGTTAATGAATATACAATGGAAAAAAATTATAAATATGGTCTTTATACTTAACAAAATAGTAATATATCTAGTTAAAGAGCATCGCCATACAAAAATTTTAATAAAACCTGCAGAAAGAGGAATCAAGTGAGTGCAGTTTTGGACAATAAATATCTTTTTTAGACAAACCAACTTCCAAGGGAAGCCATTATAAGGTGGAAATGTGAATTAGGAGAGTTGAAGAAGCAACTATTGAATGCACAGTCTACTAAATAAAAAATAATGGAACACAAAGCCAAATAATAACACATAATGCAAGAATGCTAAATGAAAATCATAAAAATCAATAAATGTATTAATACAACTTCTCTAATGAATTGAAAACATATAGCTATAAAATAAATCAAAGGTGCATAAAATATACTTTATCATTCGAGCCATTAAAATGTCATATGAGAAAAATAATAAAATTAGGAATCTTAGTCTGGAAGAATCATTCATTTATGGTACAATGTACATATCCAAATGATGTAGGAGCATCCAAACTTAGCGAGAAATGTGAATGGGTTTTCACATGTTGTGGCTAACGTGAGATAAATTTCATTTTCCTAAGTTGTCAAACCAAAGGTTACCAAGAGGGTTGGATCTCTCGAATCTTCATTTATTTAAATATTGTAATAACCCATGCAGTTGTGTTACGGTTAGAATAGAAGATGAGTGTTATCATTAGTGTGCAAAGAAACTTTAGAATATGGATTAAGTTGATAAGAATAAAGATTGAGTTGTTATATTGTTATATTTTATCCATAAAAGAAAGAAAAATAATGTAATGACAAAGATAGACAGAAAGGAGTGAGATAATATATATATTGGGATTTTAAAAGAGAAAAATAGAGAGGTCAAAGACTGAGATAATCAGGCCAGAGAGGGAGAGACCCTGTGATTTCAATTTTAATAGAAATTGATTGAAGGTTGTTGTGAAAACCGTGTTTTTGAGTGTTACATTTCATCAAAAAACATTGAAAATTAGTTTTATATCTACTGGCACTGTGTTTCCATTTCCTGTGATTGTAATTGCGTTGATAGTGAGGGTTTGTAATTGTGTTAATCATGAATATCTTATAGGTTCATTTAGAAATTAAGCACTCTAAATTTATTGTGATTGATTTATTAAAGGAGCCAAACCGATGTATAATCAAATCTTGTTCCATTTAGAAATTGGGTATTAAACTTGGAAACCGGTCTTGAAAACCCACGAATGGTTTATCGCACAACTTTCTAGTGGTTTGTGGTACTTGTTAAACCTGTGCGATACATCCTAGCGAGTGACATGTATTGAAGGGCGGACATACATAAACCACTTTTATCACACGTATTAAAAAATTTTAAAGCTCGGGTTACTTTAATTGTGATAGTTGTTGGATCAAACAGATAAGGAGAGGCCATGTGCGATGACCGTCCTATTCTCAAAGGATTGGTTTGAAGGTGAGATTGCGTGGAGGACGAGTTATAATTTTCAAAGGTTTGATCATATTTATTTATTTTATTAATGGCCCATTTTTAATAAGTTGGCATTACTTTGAATTCCTATGTGTGTGTGTGTGTGTGTATATATATATATATATATATATATATATTGATTTGAAAAATTAAGAGGTATTCGAAGGATTCCTTCGGTGGTGTGGGGCTATTTAGTGAGCACATTATATAAATCTACATTTTTTGAGGTGTCTCCGGCATCATTTGGTATCAAAGCCCAGATTGTGTTGTTTACAAAATTTCATGAATAAGAGGCGTAGGAATAGGTCGAGGACAACCTGCAGCAAATGCATTTTTGCTGGAAGAAGTACGACTTCTTCGAACACAGATGGAAGCTATGGAAACAGCCCAAAGAAGAGCACCTGATGAAGGAGGCGCTAGTGATGCAGAGGAATATTTTGAAGAAGAAGAAGAACAAGACAATGGAGCAGCTAAAGTGTTGAAGATGTTGGTGAAGGAAACTAGAAGGCCAAAGGTGGATATACCTATCTATGAGGGAAATCTCAATGTATAAGCATTAATGGACTGGATCAGTTCATTAGATACGTATTTTTATTTGAAGAAGTCGAAGACAAAAGAAAAGTGAAGATTGCAGCTACCAGATTAAAAGGCCATGCAGCTATTTGGTGGGAAGAATTACAGGTGTCTAGACAGAGAAAAGGAAAACCCAGAGTCAAACAATGGGACAATATGGTGAGAAAAATAAAAGGTAAATTCATGCCAAAATATTATCAATTAAATCTTTTTAAGAACTTACAAAATTTTAAGCAAAAAGGAATGACAATGAAAGAATATACAAAGGATTTCTCTAAATTGAATATTAGAGCTGGAAGTGTAGAGGATGATGTGGAGAAATTAGCTAGGTACATAAATCGTCTAAGGTATGATATTCAGGATGAGATCAATTTATTAAATCTGAAGACAATTGAGGATGCTTATCAGGCATCCTTGAAAGCAAAAGAGAAGATACAGAGGAAGAAAAACCAGAAGAACCGAGGTAAGGGTTCCATGAAAGGCAAAGGAACATTTAAACCCAAATTTCAGCACTTCCAGAATGAAGCAGGAGGCTCAAGTAGTAGACCACCAGAAAGAGGAGACTCTAGTTTAGGAAGGTTTGTACTTAGAGGTAGAGGCCTAGGAAGAGAAATTTGATGCTATACATGTGGTGAATGGGGGCATGGGTCATGGGACTGTCCTCATAATAAATCAACAACTCAAAGAAATGTAAATTTTTTTGAAACAAAGGATGAAATTCCTCAGGATAAAGGAAAAGAAGAACCACCCAAAGTAGGAGAATCTTTGTTATTGAAACGAGTATTGCTTAAAGCAGAAAAAGAAGCAGGAGAACCAGCTCAGAGAAAGAATCTATTCAAAACAATATGCAAATCTAAAGGTAAATGTTGCAAAGTGGTAATTGGTAGTGTTAGTACTAACAACCTTGTTTCTACAGAAATGGTAGATAAGTTGGGCTTAGAAAATACATTACACCCTACTCCATATAAGGTATCATGGTTGCAAAAAGGCCATCAGATTATTGTGACAGAACAATGTAAGGTAGATATCCATATAGGCACTTACAAGGATGTTATATTATGTGATGTAATGCTAATGGATGTATGTCACATATTTTTGGGAAGACCATGGAAGATTGATTGGAAAGCCATATATGATGGCAAAAGAAACACTTATACCCCAGAGAAGGATGGAAAAAAACATACATTGCTACCATTGAAGAATGAAGCTGACAAAGGAACATCAAGAAATAGTGATATGCTGATGAGTGGAAAAGAGATGTTGCAAGAAATTGAAAAAGATAAAGAAATGCATTTTACTGTCATAGGGAAACCTAAGGTAATTTTGACTTCCACAAACTTAGATGATTTATCTGAAGAAATAAAAAATTTGTTGTATGATTTTGCTGATATTATTGTGGATGAGTTGCCAAATACGTTACCACCAATCATGAGTATTAGTCATCACATTGATCTAACACCTGGAGCAAGCTTGCCTAATAAAGCAGCATATAGATTAACCCTTCAAGAAAATACAAAAGTTGGAATACAAGTGCAGGAGTTGATGGATAAATGGTTGGTAAGAGAAAGCCTTAGTCCATGTGTTGTAACAACAGTACTCAGTCTAAAGAAAGGAGGATAGTGGCACATGTGCACAGATTTCAGAGCCATAAATAAAATCCCCATCACATATCATTTTTCTTTACCACGAATGGATGATTTAATGGATTTTTTGAGTGGATCAAGATATTTTACTAAGATAGATTTGAAGAGTGGTTATCATCAGATAAGAATTAGAGAAGGGGATGAGTGGAAGACTGCATTCAAAACAAGCAGTGGATTGTATGAGTGGTTAGTGATGCCTTTTGGACTCACTAATGCACCTAGCACATTAAAGAGATTGATGAATGAAGTGTTGGAAGAATATGCAGAAAATTTTGTAATTATTTATCTTGATAATATTTTAATTTCCAGTCGAAGTAAAGAGGAGCATCTAGAACATCTTAAATTAGTTCTAAAAACTTTGTAGAAAGAGAAACTACTGATAAATCTAAAGAAATGTAGTTTTATGAAGGAAGATTTAGTTTATTTGGGGTTTATAGTTTGTAAAGAAGGTCTGAAAATGGATCTAGAGAAAGTCCAAGCAATTGTAAATTGGCCAACTCCAAGGAACATTTTCAAGGTAAGAATCTTTCACGGTCTTGCAAGCTTTTATAGAAAATTTATCAGAATTTTTAGTCAAATTTTTGCACCGATTATTGAAAAAATGAAAGAGACAAATAAACCATTCAAATGGACAGAAACAGCAAATCCAAATTTTAAGTTGCTGAAGGAGAAAATTACAGAAAACCCAGTTTTAGCTTTGCCTGATTTTGAAAAAGTTTTTCAAGTTGAAACTGATGCTAGTGGAGTTGCAATTGGAGCAGTTTTAAGTCAGGAAAAAATACCAATAGCATACTTTAGTGAGAAACTAAATGAAGCAAAGAAGAAAGATTCCTCTTATGACAAATAATTTTATGCTATTGTGCAAGCTTTAAAAAAATGGAGACATTATTTTCTACCCAAAGAGTTTGTATTGTATTCTAACAATCATGCATTACAGTTCATAAATAACCAACCAAAATTGAACCAGAAGCATGCCAAGTGGTAGATTTACTGATTTTTACCTTTGTAATTAAACATACAAGTGGTAAGTTGAACAAAGTCACTGATGCTTTGAGCAGGGTAAATTTCATTCTATAAGAATTAAAATTTGGTGTTGTGGGATTTGAAGAAATGGTTGATATGTATAAAGATGATGTAGAATTAAAAGATATTTATGCATATGTATAAAATCCAGCAATTCATAACAGAAGCCAGTGGTTGTATTATCTTATCCAGGGAGGTATGCTAATCAAAAGTAACAAATTGTGTATTCCCAAGTGTTCTATGAGGGAAAACATAATTAAAGAGAAACACATTGTAGGCTTGTCTCGAAACTTTGGACAAGACAAGACTTTTGTTTAGGTAAATGGTTTTTATTACCGGCCAAAGATCCAAACTGATGTTAAGAAATTTTTTGAGAAGTGCAAGATCTATCAGTATGCTAAGAGAGGAAGTCAAAATACAGGATTGTACCAGCCATTACCAATACCAAACCAACTATGGGATGCAATTAGTATGGATTTTGTTTTGGTTTTACCTAAAACTCAGAGAGGAAATGATTCCATTTATGTTGTGGTGGATAGGTTTTCATTGCTTGTAAAAAGACTAGTGATGCAACACATATTCCTAATATGTTTTTTTGAGAAATTGTAAGGTTACGTGGATTTCCTATAAGTATTTTGTCTAACAGGGATACAAATTTTGTTGGGAATTTCTAGAGATGGGTAGACAGAGGTAGTAAAAGGAAGCCTAGGAAATATACTGAGAATTTTAGTGGATAAAAATCCTAAGCAATGGGATTTAGCACTTGCTCAGGCTGAGTTTACTTATAATGATACTCCAAATCGGAGTACTGGGATGATTCCATTCCAGATTTTTTTTTGGATGAATCTGAGAGGTGTGTATGAGCTCATAAATTTGGGAGAACAAGAGATACGAAGTGAAAAGGCTAAATAATTTGCAGAGAAGATGTAGCAACTACAAGAAGATGTTAAAAAAAGATTGCAGGAAAGCAGTGGCAAATATAAATAGATAGTTTATATGAGGATGAAAGAAAATGAATTCCAAGTAGGAGATCTAGTCATGGTTTATCTGAGAAAAGAAAGATTCCCTTTTAAAACTTATAATAAATTAAAGATGAAGAAGATAGGACCATGTAAAATTTTGAGGAAATTTTCTTCAAATGCATATGAAATAGAATTTCCAGAAGGGATTGGAATATCACCCATTTTTAATGTTGCATATTTGTACCCATACAGAGGAACAAAGGAGGAGCTACAACAAGATTCTACAGTAGAGGAAAACCAAACTTTAAATTGGAAAGACCAAATGCCAAATAATTTTAAGGAAGAGGTAGAAGATGTTCTAGAGAAAAGAGTATCCAAAGAAACCAGAGGACAGATTTATTTTTAGTATCTAGTCAAATGGAAGGGATAGCCAATAGAGGATGTGAGTTGGTTGACAACAGCAAAATCACAAAATTATGGAGTTAATCCTGAGAGTCTGATAAATGATTTTTTTTTCCCCAGGAGTATGATGCAGGAGCATCCAGACTTAGCCAACAATGTGACTGGATTTTCACATGTTGTGGCTAACATGACATAAATTTCATTTTCCTAATTTTTCAAACCAAAGGTTACCGAGAGGGTTGGATCTCTCGAATCTTCATTTATTTAAATATTGTAATAATCCATACAGTTGTTTTATGGTTAGAATAGAAGAATAATAGGGTTTAAGGTGATAAGAATAGAGATTAAGTTATTATATTATTAGATTTGATCCATAAAATAAGGAAAAAGAATGTAATGAAGAAGATAGATAGAAAGGAGTGAGATAATATATATATTTGGTTTTTAAAAGAGAAAAACAGAGAGGTCAAAGACTGAGATAATCAGGCTAGAGAGGGAAAGACCTTGTGATTTCAATTTTAATAGAAATTGATTGAAGGTTATTGTGAAAACTATGTTTTTGAGTGTTACATTTCATCGAAAGACATAGAAAGTAAGTTTTATATATGCTAGCACTGTGTTTCCATTTCCTGTGTCTGTAATTGCGTTGACAGTGAGGGTTTTGTAATTTTGTTTATTGTGATCGATTTATTAAAGGAGCCAAATGGATGTATAATAAAATCTTGTTCGATTTAGAAATTGGGTATTAAACTTCGAAAGTGGTCTTGAAAACCCATGAATGGTTTATCACACAGCTTTCTAGTGGTTTGTGGCATTTTTTGAACATGTGTGATACATCCCAGAGAGTGTCATGTATTGAAGGGCGGACGTACCAAAACCACTTTTATCGCACATCTTAAAAAGTTTTAAAGGTCGAGTTAGTTTAATTGTGGCATTTGTTGGATCAGACAGATAAGGAGAGGTCGTCTATGATGACCGTTTGATTCTCAAAGGATTGGTTTAAATGTGAGATTTCGTGGAGGATGGAATATAATGGTCAAAGGGTTGACCATATTTATTTATTTTATTAATGGCCCATTTTTAATAAATCAATATTGCTTTGAATTCCTATGTATATATATATTTTGATTTGAAAAATTAAAAGGTATTCAAAGGATTCCATCGGTGGTGTGGGGGTATTTAGTGAGCACATTATATAAATATACATTTTTTGAGGTGTCTCCGGCATCACCAACTAGCTATTCACTTAATATTAATAAAGTTTCACTAAAAACTACAAAATATTTTCATATGAGTCAATGCTTACAATTCGAAATGGTTTCCAAATCATATTGGTTACTGCAGACTAGATACCTAAGACCAATGTTGCAAACCAAAATCTCAATATTTAGTGGTTCTTTACTTAGATCACACTACCAATACTTCATTAGGATGCATTTTTTTGGATATTTTTGGATATGGTGAGCACCACACTGAATGAAAAATATGCTTCAATGTATATATAAAAAATGATAATGCTATGAATGATTAGTATAACTACAAATAGTTTGCAGAAAGAAATTTTGAGGGCACCAATTAAGTCAATTTTCAACTAATTCAATTTATTGAGGGCTTCAAACTTTCTCCACTAATTACTATTTAAAAAATAAAATCATTGAATATTATATGTTGACTCTTAAATTCATAGAAATTTAAGTTAAAAAATAAGCCCAAACTACAAGAAAGATGTAATATCCCTAATTTTATGATTTTATGTTAGGAAGCCAAAAAGTTGTAAGGGAAAACTAGAGCCAAGGGAAAACAATTATTTTGGATATATTTTATTATTTAAATTTAATAAAATGGAAGTGGAATTAATTGTGCAAAGACTAGAGTATAATTAGAGATCAGGAATCCCATTCCATGAGGATGGATAAGGTTCCAAATACTTTCCCAGTTCTCCAAAAATCCTTGGAGAAAATAAATTAAATATTGATTTTTATATTGGAGATAAAAATCTAAAAAGATACCCTAGTAAAGAGGAAAATTATTGGGAAGGGGTGGAATAAAACTAGAAAGAGGAAAAAACTAGTTTTAAAGTACTTGTGTGGAAGAAACAAAAGGAAAGCCTAGGCAAAAAGGAAAACAACATCCTGATTAAATAGACACAGTTACGGAAACAAGTTTATGGGAAAGAAGGTTTAAATAATCCATTCTTGGGTAAACAAGAGGTTGTCTACAGCTGGAAGGATTGATCTCTGCTCAGGGGGAGCTGTGGAGAAAGAGATCATCGTTTTGGTGGAAAATAGTCTACCAGAATTGGTATGCACAATTTAATTCAATTTGTCTTGTAATTGTGTTATTATATTAAAGTTAAAATAGTTGTGAAGAAATTAGCTAGATCTGCCAAGGATTATATTTCGTGTATGAAAATAATGTGAAAAAATATATTTGTTGTAAAGTGTTGGATTTGTGAATTTAACAGAATATTCTATAATAAATATAGCATAGATCTATAGTGTTACATAGATAATTATGAGAATATTACCAACTCTCAGAATGTATAGACCTTGAAGTAGGTTTAAATATGAGGTTAAGTAAACTATATGAATTATTTTATAAAGAAAATAAATACAGTAGAATTATTTTACTAACCATGAAAATATGTTAATTAACCTAGTACAGAAAGAAAGCAATTAGGTCTGGTAATGAATGTGAATTTAGAACATTCATAGAAAATCTTCTACTGTGGTAAAATTTGAAGACTTGGATACTCTACCTAAGTCATAATATTATGTCATAATTACAGTAAGGAATTCATAAATTATTAACAGAATTGAAATACATATCCTATAGAATACATCATATGAGGAATGGTAAATATACTTCAATACTGGAATTAGAGTATATTAAATTATCATGATTTAGATTAAGTCAAGAGACTTAGATCTTAATACCTATACTGAAGTAAAAATTATGTCCAAATATTTATACAAAATTGGGGATTTAATCCCATAAATTACAAGTATATAATCTCTCTGAGAATCATAATAAAAGAAGCCCCCAAAGAGGTTACTAGACCAACCTACTAAAGGAAATCCAAAGTTACCATGTCACGGTGGGATATATATACTGCCAACAAAAGTTGTAAAGAAAGGCATTATGGTAGAGGTTACCTGCACAGAATAGAAATTAAGAAATTAACATTGGTGCATAGATTCTAAAAAATAGAAACAATTGAAAGTATATATAATAATAGAAGTGTAGGTAATAATTACCTTACTAAACTTCATGAATAAAGAAAGTTTTAAGTAAAGGAGAATAGAAGTCAGAAAAATGAAGAATATGAGGAATCAAAGAATCAAATAAATTTTAATTAATTTCAAGAAAATTCTTACCTGAAATTCTTCGATAGCTTAACAAGTCAAAGTGGAGAAAAGGGGAATTGTGAAATACCTGTACAATTTATGAAATCAAATTATAAACCCCTATCTGTATAAAAAAATTTAAATGCGATAAAAGGTAAATCATTATAGACGAGAAAGTCTAATAAGGAAAATCATTTTACAAACAAATCGAATTCATAAAATTCCTACAATTCTAAATAAATGGCATAGTAGAAATTTGTGAGATTTTAATAATGGAAATTGAGATTCCTTAACTCATAATAAATTATAAATTTTATCTTTGATATTTATTTACATTCCAAACAAAAAATATACGCTAAACGATGAAACAATTTGGTTGGAAGATCAACTAGTTATCACATAAACCTGAGAGTATTGGAAAAGACAGCATACGTCATGAAGTTGCTGGATTCTCTAAACAGAGAAGATCCAGCCATTAAATCAAACAAAAAGTATAAAATTTGAGTAACCAGCGTTGTAATTAAGAAAAGAGGTAAAGCTATGGAGGCATAACACTTACCTAGAAGGATCAGAAATGTTCTAAGGGATAAACCATTGAGAAATTTTGCATATGGGAGAGGAAAGGGTTCCCATGCAGTAAATCCTTCACATGCATTAAAAAAAATTGCATTATATAGTCACCATGTTACTTGAAGAATCAAAATACAATGAAGAAAAAATGAACCTAGAACTGAAATCGATTTTCAAAAACAAGAATGGGATTTCCCAACCAACGTACGAGGGTAGCCAAAGGCATAATCATATTTGTGAGATATGCAGACAGAGGATTCACTCACTTTGAGAATCTTACCAATTTCGTTGGCACTGTGGTATAATAAAATGACAAGGGACTCTTGGTCAAGGGTGTCGCGTTATGGGGATGAACCCGTGACTGCAAACCTGAGAGACAAATCGATTCTAGAGATAAAGCAGTAAAAATAATCATTTCAGATCAAAGAGAATGAAAAAGCCAGAGACCTTCAAGATTAAATTGACATAATAGAGTTTAAAAACAAGGTGAGAGTTTCGTATTACCCTGATGAGATATACGAGCTTGACATTGATGCCGTGAATTGGGTTTTTCCGCGCACGTTAAACGAAATTTTTCTCGAAGATGAAGGACTACTACTAAAGTAGAAATTAATAATAGGAAAGAGAGATACTTTAGAAAGGTAAGGGAGGAAGGAACCCTAACCACAGATACGGTTAGATCGCCATCGTCCACGTAGAGCATATCCTGCGTTGGAGAACTAAGCACGTAGCTGGAGGGTTAAATCAACAAGTGAATGAGCCATGTGATGACTGTCATAACTAGGTACTATGGAGTAAATGAAACAAGATCTCGAGACCAAAATATGGTTCAGATATTTGTTGTAAATCCATATGGAGTCGGAGTTCCATTAAAACCTTCATAAAGAACGAAATCGTTTTAAATCTATTGACCTATCCCATAGTTAATTATGTGGAGACTCCTGAGAATAATTGGCATTATGTATATATATATATATATATATATATATATATATATATATATATATATATATATGGGATTAATATCTATTCCTGTAGTTGTAAGGACAGCGTGGAAGGAAAATTCCAAATCCAATGCGCAAATACAAAGAGGCCAAATTGAAACTAAGGTTTCGTATATATATTTATAGCTATGTAAAAAAGGGAAGAAGTTTAATGCCATATATTTGTAACGTAACACCTTAATAAAGGTAAGGGATTAAATAAAATATGAATTATGTAGCAATTGTATTTTTTGTGGGTGGAACTTGGGAATGGCTAATTTGGGAAATTAATTATAGATTAAGAGTTAAGGATGAGACCTTAACTACTAATTACCATTATCCATTGGAAGAGAACTGGTCAATTAAATGACATGGAAACAAAGTAGAAATATCTCTTTGGGCTATGATCCTAAGAATAAGAGTGCATTAGTAATAAAAATCATGATAGTAGTATTATGATAGAAAATGCATCGACATCTTAGTCATGGCCTAATGACTCTACGGGTAACAAATTTCGCTGACAGTAATTGAGAAAAAAATATACTTGATGATAATTATGGAACGAAAATTTGACAAGTAATTAAACCAACGTACAGCAAACAAAATGTCAGTTAGATAGTGTTCGTCAAGATGTGACGAAACACATTAATTATGTTGTATGTGAATGGTATTAATTACACAAATAGAAAAAAAAATTGGAATAAGATTTGTTAGAGATGGTATCAAAGCCCATGTTGAAACACTGGGCCTATATGTGTCCTCACACCAGAAATTATAAATTTCAAGATTTTGCTGCTTAAAATTTTTTGAAACATTTTACACTAATTTCATTTATGTGTTTACAGTGAATTAGTACAGAAAAGTACAGCTGAAACTATGAACGAAGGGGATGAGATGTATGTACATCTGTATGGTGTAGAACATCCACCAGATCAAAAATACTCCATTATTGTCTATGATGTAGATAATGCAATGAGAAATTTTTCAGTTGAGAACCAGTAATGAAAGATTGTTGCAAGACAGAAAAGGGCAAGAGAGGTTAACCCAATAAGTCACCTCAAGGTCTAGTCACGAAAGTGAAGACCTGGAACAAGGAGAACAGAAGATGAAACCACCCAGAATGGTCTAACAATGGTAAGGCAACTAGACATTATCCCAAAAAGAATAAGGAAAATGATAAGGAATCGTGGCTCCTAAATTTAGGAAAATGCCTTCGGGTTTACTAAATAATGTGGGAAAACAATAAAAATATGAAATCTACCAATTTTAATATAAAGGTAAGTGTGTTAAGTAGAAACTAGAGTGGAAAAAGGGTGGAGTGGAAGGACCACTAATTGAGAAGACTCTCCCTCAAAGTTCAAGTATATACTTGAAGTATAGAGGTAATGCTGAAAAAAATAAGGAATTAAAGAGCCATTAAAGTGTTGGGGTGTTGGGGAATATTACTAGATTATCCACATATGACGATTAAGTAGTTGAAGAGACAGAAAATGACAAGGCACGAAAGCTGTTGAGGAGTAGTGTGGCCTTAGAAAAACAATCGACTGAATAAAAAATTAATCAAAAACAAAAAAAAGTGGAAGGTAGAAATTTTGAACAAATTGTAGTTGATTTACTACTTCTAGAAATAGAATTTGACCAAGAGAGTTAAAAATCATTTAAAATTGTCAACAAAAATGCCACCAACCATGGTTAGGATAGTAACCATGGGAAATAATACATGCAAAAACATCTTTCAACTGCGGAAAAATGTAGTGGAATATGAAATAGATTGCAAAATTAAGACATTCTATCAGTAGAAGTATAAAATATGTTAGTAGGAAAGAAGATGCTGGAGTAATTTGAAAAAAAATCAAAGGTATGATTGCTAAACAACCTATTTCCGTTTGATGAATTTAGGTGCAAATGAACATCAAAAAGAAAAATTTCAGCAAGCTTGATCTGTTCAACTAGCTACTAAAAGAAAAGTGACACATAGGTTACCAAACATTGCTATAAATTTAACGGGTATAAACAACTGAGTCAAATTTAAATGTTTTACCTTTAGATTCCTATGAGGTATTAATATGATTTAATTGGTTAGATAAAAAAGTTCACTATAGAGATGGTAAAGGAAAATCAGTGGCAGTGAAACGAAAACCCAAACTAATTTCCATCGGACAAAATTCAACACAAAAGTTAAAAGGGACAGCAAGGAAAGGCTGTAAAGTACATGTTGTACAAGTGCAGAAATTGGGATAGCAAACAAAAGAAGAAACTGTAGAAAATTTAATAGTAATCAGAGAAATTAAAAAGGTGGCTCCAGAAGCTATATCTCGACTAACCCAATTGATTTCTTCAATGGAATTAATCACTGTATCTACACATGTCGCTATAATACCATATAGAATGAATACCCTATAGTTGAAAAAATTCAACTACAAGAGTTGTTGGACAACAGATATATCCGACCAAGTCTGTCTCCATGAGGAACACATGTTTTGTTTGGAAGTGTTGTTCAGAAAAAAAGAATGATGGCACATACAAAATGTGTATAGAGTTCATAAGATTGAAAAAAACAAAGACTATAAAGAATAGATGTCCTTTACCTGAGATAGACGATTAAATTGATCAAGTGAGAGAAGACACTATATTTTCATAAATTGATTCAAGAACCAGCTGGCATCAACTAAGAAGAAAGGAAGAAGACATATGTAAAGCTATATTCAAAGGTAGATACAAAAACTATGAAAAAATAATTCTACCTTTTGGGTTGATTAATGTCTTGCTCCTTTATGTGTCTAATGGAAAGTGTGATGACATTCTAGTATGATCTAAGAATGAAAGAGAATGTAAATAACATATCATAATTGTTATACAATCTTCCAAACACTTAAAGAACATAAATTATATGCCAAATTTAGCAAATATAAATTTTATAAAGATAAAATTCAGTGCTTGGGCCATATAAATGTGAAAATAGGATTAGTAGTGGACCCAGAAAAGACACAAACTATTATGGATTGGCTGGTGCCTACTGATGTTTCCTCCATAAGATCTTTCATGGGAATTGCAGGATACTATAGGAGATTTGTGGAAATAATCTCAGCCTTAGCATATCCTATTACCTCTCTAGAGAAGAAAGGAGTGAAAATTGAATGGACCGAAAAAGGTCAATATAATTGAAATGTTAAAAACTTGAACTAAAAAATGCTCCTCTTTTGAAGATTTCTGACCCAATCCAAGAATTGTAGTTGTAGAGATGCTTGGGAAGAAGGATTAGAAGTAGTATTATTACGAGAAAAACTCAGTCATAGCATAGGAGTCAAGAACATTTAAGACAAATGAACATAATTACACTTTCTATTACTTAGAGATAGTTACTGAAATGCATGCTTAAAGAAGTGGAGACATTATCTACTAGGAAAGAAGTGGTTTAGATACCAGAGTACGTAAGTTGAAATTTTTCAATGACATGATAAATGCTAGATAAACTAGATGGTTGTCTTTCAGTAATGAGTTTAAAATAAAAAAGCAAACATATAAAAGGAAAAGAAAATAAGATTTCATATGTTTTGAAGGGGAATGTTCCTCAAAATTGGAATAGTATTGGAGTAATGCAAACTCTGACCTTAAAGGATTGATACAAGAGGTAATGATTCAGGCATTAAATATGAAAAAAAAAATTGCAGAATACTGAGATATTGGAATATACTCCAAATCTAGAGGGACTGATTGTTATAAAAATAGATTTCACATTATCAATGTGATCTCATTAAAACAAAATTTTAATATGAATATCATAAATTTTCATAGGTAGGACATACTTGTGATTAAACCTGAATTCAGGATTGAACCAGAACATGTTTTGGCCTGGTATGGGAAATGCGTAGTAGAATTTCTAGTCAAAATGTTACTAAGTAAGAATGAAACATAAAAGTATGCAACAAAATTATTAGATTCTATCCCTATTCTAGAAAGGAATTAGGAAGTCATCTATAAAAATAAAAATCGGTTGGCTTAGAACAAGACACTCATAAAAGTAGTCAACGTGTACAAGAAAGAAATTGTGAACTAATATGAAGATCCAAGATTGATTATATCTGACAAAATTAACAAGTTTTATTTCAAGTGGACCTTGAAAATTGTGTTACAGGAGAAAGAGTATCACGTTGAACTTGACTACTATTGGTCACTAGTGGAATAGATTGAAAGAATCAATAAAATGTTAAATACATGTTGTGCATGCATGAACTAGACCAAGGGACAAAACCTTAAGTGGGATAACTGCATATGACAGAATTGTTTTTAATACAAATTAACAAGCTTCTAATTAAGAGGTGTTTGTTTTGTGAAACTATGTGTCACAGGAAATGCTAAACTCTGATTAGATGGAGTCAGTGTGAGAAGACGTATAGAGGAGAAAATAACTCACAAATAATTTCAAAGTGCAACCATGTGTACTTGAGGAGTAAGCCTCACAAAATTACATTGAATGATGGTAGATGTGCTAAATTAGCACTACACTATGATGAGCCATAAGGAGTCTTGCTACCAAGTGACCCTATTGAGAACTACTAAGGTTAAGAGTATTATCCTGATTGATTATTATCAATATATATAGGTGATACTACTCATATGAATAGATATGAACTCTGAACAGGTGGAAGCAAGAATGAAAAATTCTTCCAGATATACTTCTTATACTGAAGCAGGAAGAAATCAAGCTCTGTAGTATGACAGTAAGCAGAGTAAAATTTTGGTGAATGCACTTTCACTCTGAAGAAACTGATGGGAATAATAAGATGAGATGAAGGAGGAATCTTCATCCATGGTTAATAATTCAACAAAGTAATTGGAAACACCAAGGATGGTGTTCTGTTTTAGAGGGGGGATATGTAATATCCCTAATTTTTTTCTTTTATGTTAGGGAGTCAAAAAGCTCTAAGGGTCAAGTGGACCCAAGGGAAAACAATTATTCTGGATATATTTTATTATTTAAATTTAATAAAATGGAAGTGGAATAAATTTTCCAAAGACTAGAGTATAATTAGAGATTAGCAATCCCAGTCCATGAGGATGGATAAGGTTCCAAAGACTTTCCCAGTTCTCCAAAATTCTTGTAAATTAAATATTGATTTTTAGATTGGAGATAAAAATCTAAAAATATTCCCCAGTAAAGAATAAATATAATGTGAAGAGGTGGAATAAAACTAGAAAGAGGAAAAATCTAGTTTTAAAGTACTTTTGTGGAAGAAACAAAGGAAATCCTAGGCAAAAAGGAAAACAACATCTTGATTAACTAGATGCAGTTATCGAAACAAGCTGATGGTAAAGAAGGATTAAATAAGTCATTCCTGGGTAGACAAGAGGTTGTATACTTCTAGAAGGATCGATCTCTGCTCAGGGGGAACTGTGGAGAAAGAGCTCATAGGTTGGGTGGAAAATAGTCTATCAAAATTGGTATCCACAATTTAATTCATTTTATCGTGTAATTGTGTTATTATATTGAAGTTAAAATAGTGGTGAAAAAATTAGCTAGATTTGTCAAGGATTATATTCTGTGTATGAAAATAAAGTGAAAAATTATATTTGTTGTAAATTGTTGGATCTTTGCATTTAACAGAATCTTGTATAATAAATATAGCATAGATCTGTAGTGTTGCACAGATAATTATGAGAAGAGTACCAACTCTCAGAATGTATAAACCTTAAAGTAGGTTTATATCTAAGGTTAGGTGAACTATCTGAATCAGTTTATGTAGAAAATAAATAGAGTAGAAATATTTTACTAACCATGAAAATCTATTAATTAACCTAGTATAGAATGAAACTAATTAGGTCTGGTAATGAATAATCTCTCTGAGAATCATGCAGATGTATAATAAAATAAGTCCCCAAGAAGGTTGTTGGACCAACCTGCAAAAGGAAATCCAAAGTTACTATGTCATCATGGGACATAGATACTGCTAACAAAAGTTGTAAAGTAAGGCATTATGGTAGAGGTTACCTGGACAGAATAGAAATTAAGAAATTAATACACGTGCATAGATTCTAAACAATAGCAACCATTGAAATTATATATAACAACAGAAGTGTAGGTAATAATTACCTTACTGAACTTCATGAAGAAATAAATTTGTAAGTAAAAGAGAATAGAAGTCAGAAAAATGAAGAATATGAGGAATCAAAGAATCAAAGAAATTTTAATTAATTTCAAGAAAATTCTTACCTGAAATTCTTTGATAACTTAACGAGTCAAAGTGGAGAAAAGGAGAATTTTGAAATACCTGTACAATTTAGGGAATCAAATTATTGACCCCTGTCTGTATGAAAAATTTAAATGCAATAAAAGGTAAATCATTATAGACGAGAAATACTAATAAGGAGAATCGTTTTACAAACAAATCGAATTCATAAAATTCCTATGATTCTAAATAAATGGCATAGTATAAATATACGAGATTTCAATAATGGAAATCGAGATTCCTTAACATAGAATAAAGTAGAAATTTTATCTCCGAGATTTATTTACATTCCAGACTAAAAATATACGCTAAACAATGAAACAATTTGGTTGAAAGATCAACTAGTTATCACATAAGCCTGAGAGTATTGGAAAAGAGAACGTAGGTCATGAAGTTGTTGGATTCTCTTAACAGAGAAGAGCCAACCATTAAAGTAAAGGAAAAGAAGAAATTTTGAGTAGCCAGTGTTGTAATTAAGAAAAGAGGTAAAGTTATGGAGGCATAACGCTTACCTCGAAGGATTGGAAATGTTGTAAGGGGTAAACCGTTGATCAATTCTACGTATGGGAGAGGGAAGGGTTCCCATGCGGTAAATCCTTCACTTGAATTAAACAAAAATGCATTAGACAGACACCATGTTACTTGAAGAAACAAATTGCAAAGAAGACAAAATGAACACAGAACTGAAATCAATTTTCAAGAATGAGAATGGGATTTCCCAACCAATGCACAAGGGTAGCCAAAGGCATAATCGTATTTGAGAGATACGCCGACAGAAGAGTCATCGACTTTGCATGCCTGAGGATTACCAATTGCATTGGCACAGTGGTATAATAAATTGACCAAGGGACTCTGGGTGAAGGGCGCAGCGTTATGGGGATGAACCCATCACTGTAAACTTGAGAAACAAATCGATTCCAGAGATAAAGAAATAAAACTAATCATTTCATATCAAAGTGAATTAAAAAGCCAGAGACCTACAAGATTAGATCAGCATAATCGAGTTTAAAAACAAGATGGGAGTTTCGTATTACCTGAAAAATTTGATGAGATATACGAGCTTGACCTCGATGCCATGAATTGGGTTTTTCTGCACGGGTTAAATGAAATTTTTCTTGAAGTTGAAGGACTACTGCTAAAAAAAAAATTAATAATATGAAATATAGATATAGCAGAAACGTAAGAGAGGAAGGAACCGTAACCACAAATACGATTATATCGCCATCGTCCACATAGAGCGTATCCTACGTTGGAGAATTAAGCACATAGTTGGAGGGTTAAATCAACAAGTGAATGAGCTATGTGATGGTTGTCATAACTAGGTACTGTGGGGTAAATGAAACAAGATCCCAAGACCGAAATACGATTCAGATATTTGGTGTAAATCCATACGGAGCTTGAGTTCCGTTAAAAGCTTCATAAATACCAAAATATTTTTAAAACTATTGACCTGTCCCATAGTTACTGGCGTCTCCTAAGAACAATTAGCGTTATGTATATATATATGGGATTAATATTTATTCCCGTAGGTTCATAAGGACAGCGTGGAAGGAAAATTCCAAACCCGACATGCAAATACAAAGAGACCAAATCGAAACTAAGGTTTCATATATATATATATATATATATATATATATATATATATATATATATAGCTATGTCAAAAAGGGAATAAGTGTGATTCCATATATGTGTAACATAACACCTTAATAAAGGTAAGGGATATAAATAAAATATGAATTGTGTAGCAATTGTATTTTTTGTGGGTAGAAATTAGGAATGGGTAATTTGGGAAATTAATTATAGATTAAAAGTTAAGGATGAGACCTTAAATACTAATTACCATTATCCATTGGAAGAGAATTCATCAATTAAATGACATGGAAACAAAGTAGTAATATCTCTTTGGGCTGTGGTCCTAAGAAGAAGAGTTCATTAGTAATAAAAATCGTGATAGTAGTATTATGATAGAAAATGCACTGACATCTCAGTAATGGCCTAATGACTCTAGGGGTAAGAAATGTCGCTGACAGTAATTGAGAACAAAATATACTTGATGATAATTATGGAATCAAAATTTGACAAGTAATTAAACCAGCGTACATCAAACAGAATGTCGGTTAGATAGTGTTCTTTAGGATGTGATGAAACACATTAAGTATGTTGTATGTGAATGGCATTAATTACATAAATAGAAAAAAAAATAAAAAAAATGAAGCAGAGTTGTTACAAAAGAACAATGGATTAGATTTCAACCTTTGAACAACGTCTTATATTTCAAACTACGTGCCTAAGGAAAATGGAGTAAGTTTACTTATATTTGAGTAGTTGATAGTGGAGCATATTTATTTGATATTTGTCCACAAACTAGCAGATTTATAATTGTTTATACTACATCTCCATCCCCAAAACATGTTAAATGTTAGAGCAAGATATAGGAAAAAAAATTGTGTTGGCACCAATGGAAAGTTTCCTATAATATATACACAAGTATACTAAATGTATGTAAGTAATAAAATTAGAAATGGTAGCACATGTTAATCGTTAATATTATGGGTTGTTATTACAACTTCCAATTTTTATCACCAAACATTCCAATTACATGTTACTGTTCATAAATATTAAGATCATTAGTCCTAATTATTGGACTTATTTAATTAAATAATGGTGATAACATCCAAGGTTTAGGAAGTAAAGACCTTAAAACTTTTGGTCCAATGCGAGTATTTCTGTGGAATTTGTAAGGCGTGCTGGCCATCCATACATGTGTGGGCATGGATTTGGTAAGGATTTACTTGGAGTCAAGTTTAAGTAGTGGATTTTTAAGGTTGTATATACTAGTGGTTTTTCTGCTATATTTTTATGAGAAATCATAGTTTTGTGGATAGTATTCATCTCTAATGTAGCATATTTGAATGTGTAAATACTTCATGTTAATTTTTCCAAGTGTGAACTAGGATCCCAAGAAACTGTGTCTTTAGACACCAACACTTCTCTCAGTGTTTTGTGATTATAACAACTAGATTATTCATGGAAAAAATAAATTTCTACTTGAACTAGGTAAATTAAGACACAAAAAATTCTAAAATACCAAGAAAAACAACAATACATTGGAAATAAAGTATTTCAAAACAAATCAGTCTTAGATTAACCTTCAATATTATTCACTGAAATCATTCGATATTAGTTTTTCTATATTGGAAATATCCCAACGAGATCATAATGTATCCATCCTATCACTACCATCCTCAACATTGTTGGTGGTCATTTTTAATAGATTCTCAATCGCCTCGCTAGCCTTTTTTGTAACTTTACTGGAAGTCCAATGAGAATGGGAAAACAATACATGAGGACCAATTCAGATTCCATGTAGAAAGACCTCACAAACAACTAATTAGTATCATAACATAGGATATTTTTTTTAAGACAAATATGATATTGGGATATGTAGATTTCACACAATAATAAAGCATTCTATTGCATATGAGTAGTTCATTTCCAACAAGTATTTCAAAATTTTCAAGTGGCCATGTATATACTCAGAGACATGCTCACAACCTTTCAACCTTGTAGTAGGTGCATTTTTTAACGATACACTATTGAAAAGTACATATGTGAAGTTATGAAAAACCAACTAAATTTTGGGGTTAGTTGTTTATATGTTTTTTATACAAGGTTTAGAATTTTATGAACAAGCCCAATCACATTTACCAATTTGATTGACATAAGAAGATAGCCATATATAACATACATCTACAACCATATTTAGAAATGTGGTTGATATTAATATAAAGTGAAATATCTATGCTTGAGGTAATTTAAAAAAAATATGATGGTATAACATACTCATTTTCTACTTGTTAAATGAATATTTATGTTCAAGGTAATTTAAAAAAAAATGATCGCATAACATACTCATTTTAGTTGGTAAATGAAACTAACACAAAGATCATTTCCTTTATCCATAGATTCCTAATGAAAGCTTTATGAATGAGTGCCTCAAACTTCAATTCTTATTATTCATTCTTGGTCGAAATTGACAAATTCCTCATTGTTTAACATTGGTGTGTAACTTTCATTTTCTTTAGTTGATCACATCTGATTGAAAAATGGCATAGTAAATTGGGAGAATTTTAAAGAAATTTGTCAATCAAATGTGTAATTGTTTAACTTTTTCCTTAAATTTTTCCACAACAACTCATTATACAATGTTATTCTTAGAGCATTTGGAAAATGAATTCAGTTCTTAGATGAAAGGGAATGATGACATTACATTGTTTTAATTTATACAGTGTTTATCAAAAAATTACATGATAATTGATTGGTCTCAGATATATATATATATATATATATATCTGTGTGTGTGTGTGTGTGTTATCTCCATTTCGACAAAAAAAAAACAAAAAAGAATTCTAATTATAGTTTGAACACTAAATTCCACCTATGGCTATATTATTGTTCATCATCTTCTGATGTACATCCGCCATCAAAAGTACTTTACTTTATAGTTACATGTCCGTAACTTATTCACGCATTATTAAGAACTAATACTCAATTTAATAAAGCTCAATTAAGATTCTAAGGGTGGAGAATTTCCCTTTTTAATTCTTCATGGTAGATTGTATACCCATAGTTAAATTCCTCTCATAACAATTAATACAATTCCCCATTTACTATTAACACCTAAGGCTTTCTCTAACTTTCCTTACTTACTTCGCTTCATAGCTATGTCTTGGCATATATATATTTTATCATAAAGGAATTTTCTTTGGTCTAGATCATTCCCAAAGGAATTTAATTTATCACCTAGGGTTTTAAACTTTCTATACGAATTACATTAAGGTTTTCATAAGAAATGTAATTACACTTTACTTTATATCTGACCCACAATAATTAACCATCGAACTTACCAACTGAACATTATTCTATGCAACCTATTTATGTCCCTTATTTTAGTAAAACCTCCAACGTAGACTTCTACATGGACTATCTATGACATCACATTTGGAACACATCAACGCTACCACTTTCTTTGACTCCTTATGTGTAAATTTGTATTTTTACATTTAAGACAAGATCATGATTTATGATATCGTCGTACTCCAATTCAATTCTGGTGGCTTCACCGTATGGACTTGTACAGGACTTCTGTACACAATCAGAATTGGGATTTCTTGACATTTATTTGGCATACTATGTCACATGAATCCTCTGATTTTTTATCGAACCTTTGCGATATGCAAGAAAACCTACTTTCCCTCAAATCTCTGACACGTGGAGGGTTCATATTTAACTACGATTAGGGTTTTTTGATACCATAAAATATTTTGGTTTGGGGTTTAGTCTTATTTTCCACTTCTCGTCTTAGTTGAATTCCCTTTGTTCAATTATGTTTCTCCTTCCCTACATTGTGAATCTATTTCTCTCGGCTCTCTTAGTATGACCACGGTTCGATATGATCAAGTTCGGTAGCTCGAGTAGAAGATTTCTTTTTGCAGGCAAGAGCCAACCTCGCTCTTCATCATGGTAATAACCATACGTTACTAAACTCTACTACAACTTTATTTCTGGGGTTCACTATTGAATTTAACCATTTGTTTAATTCCATTTTTATTCTTACTTACTATACTGGTCTCGCCAGCATCACGACATTAATGTCGCTCTCTCGTGGTGAAGAGTTTTGGGTAAGCGTTGAACCCAAATTGACACCACTCCAGGTAATTTACGTGACAACTCTCATTCTTTTTACACTTCGTAAGGTCTGTTTGCAATTTCCTCTACGAAATTTATGCACCACTTATTCTTTTCTGGTTTATATGATTTGCATTCCAAACATTGGATTATAGTTGTCCATTGATATTTTAATGTATATTGCTATACCCTATCCTTGAAAATCTTCATTTCCCCTCTAGGGTTTGTGACTCTTGTACTCATATTTAGAGTTATTTTTTTCTAGATTCTTTTATCCACCATTTTTAAATGGGGAATTTCCTATGAAGGTGTATGACCTCGAAGTCATTCTCAGACCTCTCATGTCTGCATTTAATTCAGATTTTACCTCTTTCTTAGATGTTTGTTATTTTTATCATTGTATGCACAAAAGAGTGTCCATCTTTGATTAATTTATACCTGAAAATATTTGTAAAATGCAAGTTCTAATAGTGTTATGGAAAATTCAGATGGACATCCAAAAGTCTTCATCTCATCCTCGTTTCATTCTCTGACAACCACATGCAAGTTGCGGGTAATTTATATTTAGTTATTTCTCATTTTAATCATGGTGTTTGTTCTATTGTCCTCTGTATTTTGGTAGCTTGATTATTCTCAGCTCCACCCATGATTTCGTTTAGATTAAATATGTTTCTTTTTTATAAATCACTTCTGTTATTTTTCCTGCATTAGATTTCTCTTGCTCCTACAGATAAATCTCATTTTATCGTTTCATTTGGAATACCACTTGTTCTTTTAAGTTCGTATTCCATTTGGTTGGATTTATACGATGGCTCTCTTCATCATTCTCAATCATGGGTCCATGTATTTATTTATTTTAAAACCACATGGCGTTTCTGTTAGACATATCATTTTTCTATTTCTTCGTACAGTAACTATGCCAATTTTTTTTTAAATTTGACAGTTTAATATTACGATTCTGAGTTTGAGGAATTTAGAAATTTAGATTTTATTTATTGTTATTGAACCAATGCTCCCCGCTATACATTATACTAACATTTTAATTTCCCATTCTTACAGGTGACTGTGTTCAATATCAATTTTATCTCACAGATAACCATATACCCCTCCTATAATTATTTTAACTTCTATTCTCATTTTCTATGATACTTATAATCTCTTAACTAATGTATTGTATTTTTCTTATGCATGTACTATTTACAACTTGCTATGTTTGCATACAGCTTATTGTGTTTTATGTTCAATCATTGTAATGAACTTTCTCCTCTTCAGGTTGGGCCAGTGCCTACCTTGGGATTTCCTAATATATTATATCAGCATAGATGCAGAGATATTATCTAGTTTATGTATATGAGACAGATTTCTCTTGTTGTATAATTTCATTATAACTAGTTTAGGCTATGGACTCTGAATGATTTTGGGATGTAAAATCTTGTATATACATGACTCTGTAATAATTGTAAAGGACTTGTTTCAGCTCTGATGGAATTATGTTTATAATTCAGAAGTCCTACTTTGCTTCTAAACATTAACTCATTTAGTCTATACAAATTAGTCAGTTCTTCTATACAGTTTTTTTCTATAATAGTCTTATTGCTAGTAATTTATTTCTCATATCTATTGTTGTTTACAACTCATCTGATTAATTATCTTGACCATACACTATGATATCCATTTATTTTCCTTCTGCTTAGTACATATTCCATTTCTCGTGCAATCTAGGAACTTAATTAACTATATTATGTACATACTAGTTTTCATACATATGTATTTCTTTCCTGCCCTATTTCTTTAACAGAATTTACTACTTTGCAACATAATACTATCATAAAAATATTATGCAAAATAAATGTTCTAAGAGTCACATAACCTCGGATCTAAACCTCCAACAAGGTTTAGACACTCTGAAAGTTGGTACTCTTCAGATTAATGTCTGTACAACCATACAGAACTAGACTATATTTATTATAGTTAAATATGTTCAATGTACAGACCTATAACATGATTTATACTTAGCCTAACTTGCACAACATCTACTCATGCCTAGATTTATACAATTTTAATACATATTCTATCTTCCTTAACTAGCTTGATCATAATAATACTAATTACTAAGTAAAATGAAATTATCTAGTGCATACCACTAAAGGTAGACTAGGTTCCACCCACCCTTTGAGCTCTTTCTCCACAATTCCCCCCAAGCAGAGATCAAATTCTACAACAATAGATAATCTCTTGTCTATCCTGAATCTACTTATTTGAGCTTGCTTTCCCATAATCCTATTTCCCTTAACTGCGTCTAGTTAAATCAAGATGCTACTTTCTTTTGTGCCTAGGCTTGCCTTTTGTTTCTTCCATAAAAGTACTTTTAAAGCTAGCTTTTCTTCTTTCTAGCTTTATTCCACCTCTTCCCAGTAATTTCCTCTTTACTAGGGTAGCTTTTTAGTTTTTTATCTTCAATCTAATTTTTAATATTTAATTTCTTTCCTCCAAGGATTTTTGGAGAACTAGGAAAGTCTTATGAACCTTATCCATCCTCATGGATTTGGTTTCCAGATCTCTAATCATAATCTAGTATTTGCACAATTAATTTCCATTTTATTTTATTAACCTAAAATAATAAAATAAATATACACAATTGTTTTCCATTGGGGTCCATTGTACCCTTTTGGACTTGTTCAAATGTCTAATAAAAGCATAGAAATTGGGGACATTACATATTCCCCCTCTAAAACAAAACACTGTCCTTAGTGTTGTAAAGACAAAATATAAATTCACTTTTCAAACAGTGATAGCTATTTGTCCTTCATATATTCCTCTCGCTCCCAAGTAGCCTCTTCGGGTGCAAAGTGCCTCCACTACACTTTCACTCTGGCCACTATTCTGTTTTGGAGCTCAATTTATTCTGGTGCCAAGATGCGAAGTGGCTCTGGAAGGAATTCCCCTTCTAGTTCCACCTGTATCACATTCCGGTCAAGAACATGAGTAGGATCATGCACATAATTTTTTAATAATGAAACATGAAAAACATCATGAACCTTAATGTGACTAGATAAAGCCAACTTGTATGCAACTGGTCTCACTCTTTCTAGTACTTCAAAAGTTCCACAGTAGTGTGATGCTAGTTTTGCACAGCTACTAGTATACAAAGTACTCTTCTTGGGTTTAATCCTTAGGTAAACATGATCACCCACAGTGAATTCTCTATGAATTCTCTTTTTATCTACATAAATTTTCTACCTGTCTTGTACTGTTTTGATATTTTTCTAAATTTTCCTTACAGTTCTTTCCATTTCCTGCAAAGCATCAGGTCCAAGAATTAACTTATCCTCTGGTTAACTCCAACTTAGAGATGTATGGAACTTTCGTCCATATAATCCTTCAAAAGGACTCATCTTGATTGAGGCTTGGTAGCTATTGTTGTAGAAAAACTTTGCTAAATGTAGAAAGTCCTCCCACTTTGTTGGTTTATCCATAAAATACATTCTCAACATGTCCTATAAAATTTGGTCTGTTCTTTCAGTTTGGCCATCGGTTTTGGGGATGGTATGTGGTACTAAAATTCAATTTGGTACCCATTCCCCCAAACAGACTCCTCCAAAAAGTTGCAGTAATTTTGCATCTCTGTCTGATATGATCATCTTAGAAATAACATGTAGTTTTACAATCTCTTTCATAAATACATTAGCCACTTGAGCTGTACCAAAAGTAGGTTGTACTGGTAAAAAGTGTGCAGCCTTATTCAATGTGTCAACTACTAACATGATAGGGTCATGTTGGTATTTAGTTCTTGCTAAACCAGTAATAAAATACATGGAAACTTTTTCCCATTTCCATTTGGGAATGGGTAAAGGATTCAGCAACCTTGCACGATGTTGATGCTCTACCTTTACCTGTTGACACTCCAAACATCTAGCTAAATAATTTTCCACATCCTTTTCATGCCCAGCGAGAACATGTTCTTCCTTAAGGCTGAAACTA
Source organism: Pinus albicaulis (assembly GCA_034641835.2). Lineage (NCBI taxonomy): Eukaryota > Viridiplantae > Streptophyta > Pinopsida > Pinales > Pinaceae > Pinus > Pinus albicaulis. The sequence goes on from JAXQQM020081886.1 coordinate 62,322, forward strand.
TTTTATGATATCTTGGATGTCCTGCATAGGGTCTTTTATGATACTCATCTAGAATTTCTCTTTTTAATTAGTTGGGGATGTATAATTTGTCTTTATAACAAATCAATCCCCTCTAGTTTTTTGTATACACTTTCATCTCTTGTCTCTAAAATATTTCCTGAAGTTTTCATAGTTTGGGTCTTGTCTCATCACTTCTTGTATCAATCCTTCAATATCAAATTTTTCACTACTTCCAACATTATTAACACTTTTCCAAGCATTTCTTCTTAATTCATTTGTAATCTTGTTTTCCTTCCCCTTAATATGTTTGATTTCCATGCCAAACTCACTAAGGAAGGACAACCATCTAGCTTGTCTAGCATTCAAATCAGGTTTTGTGAAGAAATACTTTAAACTAATGTGATCTGTCATCAATATAAACTTTTTCCATAAAAGATAATGTCTCCACATCTTCAAAGCATGTATTACAGTAGCTAACTCTAAATTAGACACACTATAATTATGTTCATGTTTCTTGAGTTTCCATGATTGATATGCTATGACTGAGTTTTCTTGTAGTAACACTCCTCCTAATCCCTCTCCACAAGTTTTTTTACATACTACAAATTCCTGATTTGGATCAGAAATCTTTAAAATAGGTGCAGTTTTAATTTTAAGTTTTAATGGTTCAAAGCTATTTTGACAATTTTATGTCCACACAAACTTAATTCCTTTTCTCTGTAGAGATATAATAGGGTATGCTAAGGCTGAAAATCTCTCTACAAATCTCCTATAGTATCTTGAAATTCCCATGAAAGATCTTATAGAGGAAACATAAGTAGATACAGGCCAATCCCTTATAGCTTGTATCTTTTCTGGGTCCACTGCTAAACCTTTCTCTGAAATTATATGGCCCGGTTATTGAACTTTATCCTTGAAAAATTCACATTTACCTAGTTTGGCAGACAATTTATGCTCTCTTAATGTTTGTAAAACAATTATGAGGAGCTCTTTATGTTCAAATTCATTCTTAGAATAGATCATAATGTCGTCTATAAATACTAAGACAAATTTTTCCAAGTACTTATTTAAGACATTGTTCATTAAGAACATAAAAGTAGCAGGTGCATTAGTCAACCCAAAAGGTAGGACCACAAACTCATAGTGTACGTACTTGGTTCTGAATTTATTTTTACTTGTGTCTTCATCCTTAATTCTCAGTTGATGGTATCATGTCCTTAGATAAATTTTTAAAAAGACTATGGCTCCTCTAACTTGGTCAAATATATCATCTATCCTTTGTCAAGGATATCTATTCTTGATTGTTAGTTTATTCAGTTTCCGATAGTATATGCACATTCTGAATGTGCCATCCTTCTTCTTGACAAACAGAATCGGTGCTCCCCATGGGGATACACTTGCACTTATATAGCCTCTATCCAACAACTTTTGTAGTTGCATTTTTAACTCCATCAATTCTGGGGTACTCATTCGGTATGGGGCTCTAGATACTGGTGTTGCTCCTGGTACTAAGTTAATTGAGAAATCAATTTCTATTTTAGGGGGTATATGAGGAATTTCATCTGGAAACACAACCTTGAACTCTCGGATGACTGGTAGGTTTCCCACAAGCTCATCTTCATGCACAGTATACACTTGGCAGCCTTTTCTTATTGTTCTTTTTAACTGAAGTGTTGTTATTTGTCTTACCGATATCAGTTTGGATTTTCCTTTCACTATCAGAGGATTTCCCTCACCATATATGTAGTGTATTGTTTTGTCTAAACAATTCAACATAGCTTTATTTTTTTCTAACCAGTCCATTCCTACTAACACATCATAGGAAACTAAAGGTAGATTATTCAAATTCAGTTCAGTTTTCTACCCATTTATATATACAGTTGTCTAGGGTAATCTATGAGTTACTTTTCTTTTTGTCTCGGTAGCTCACTGAACTAACCATGATTACTGAAATTTCTCTTACTTTAATTTGCATTTTTCTACCATCTTAGGACTTATATAACTTAAATATGCACCTTGATCTATCTAAATAGAAACAGGTTGTTCAAAAATCATCCCTTCTATTTCAACCATTGTGGATTAGTGTTTAGCTTGACGATCTTCCATGGCAGCACTGATTTTGGGTATGTTTCTTGCCACATCATTTACAGTAGTTGCCTCTCTTAGCACTTGAATGGTATGAATGTTTCTGTGTGGACAGTATCTCAGTAGATGAGGTTCTCCACAACCCCAACACATTAAAGGTTCCCTCATTTTAACAGTTCCTTATCTCTTATTGTTTCCATCTATCTGTTTACACCTTGTTTGTGATTGGGCTTTGTGATTCTCTCAAGTTTTGGTAAATTCTTCCTTTGGTGATTTCTCCCAAAGTTCTATAAGTATGTTGTTTTTGTTCTTTTTCCACTAGAGTCACCCTTTTCTTTGTTCTTCCAGTTTTTTTCCCTTTCAATTCTGCCTTTGAACTACCGGTAACATAGTCTTTCCTTGCGCACCACTTCATCCATTGTCTTGGGATTATCAAATTATATTTTATCCTTGTATATAGTAGGTAGGCAGTTTAAAAAGTGATTTACTTTTTCCTTCTCTTCCCTTATATAAGGCACATAGCGATAAGCTCATGAAAATCTTTGACTTTATCATCATAATTGTAACACCCCCAAGTTCTATGCTTTTCAAATGAGACATTTGAACATAAATCCAAAGGGGAGTGGACCCCAATGGATAATTATTGTGTGGATGGGGTTAACTATTTATTTATGAAAAGTAAATAAAATATTGTGTATGCACTATGACCAGATGAGAAAGTGAGATCACATGCCTAATCCATGAGGTGATGGAAAAGGAAAAGACTTTCCCCAAATCTTTCAAAAATCCTTGAAAGAAATTATTTCTAATTAAGATTTTTGAGGAAAAATCTAAATTTCCCCAATGAAGAGGAGTAGTTGGGAAGAGGTGAGAAAAAGCTGGAAAAGCTGAGGAAAAGCTTAAAGCAGCTTTAAAGAGTCCCAAAATGGGAAGCCTAGGCTAAACAAGAATAAAGCATCCTGAAATTCTGGACGCAGAATTGGAAACAGGCTTTGGGGAAAGCATAGCTTAAATAAGCTACTCCAGAACAGATTGAGGTTAGTCTGTTCTTGGAGGATCTCAGCTCGGGGGTGAGTTCTGGAGATAAACGAACTCTAAGGTTGGGAGGACTGGTCATAGTAGAGGTATGCATGCATAATGGTGGAGATTTCTGTAAGTCTGTATTAAATATATCCCTGTTTTATGAATTATGATGTTATGGTTTATTATGCAAATTATGAAGTGTTATGTATTGGATCATTATGCAAATTTTAGATTGATTAATTGTTCAGTAACTCATGTAAGTACAAACTAAAGCTATTGATAGCAGAGACAAATGGTTGCATTATAGGGATGAGTACCTTGTAGTAATAAAGTTAAAGATGGTAGATCATTTGAACAGCTAGTTTAATAACTATGTACAGGTGTGGCTTGCTTTCCTTTAAAGGAATAGTTAATTGCTGTGTGTATTGACAGAAAAGGTTAACAAACAGTACCCAGGAACAGCAAGTACCCCACAACTAAACCTATCATAACAATATTGATGGCACAGAATTCCCTGTAACCAACAACAGAAAGTAGGAACAACAACCCTGTGATAGCAGTATGGGGTCCGTATATCAGTTGTACTACAATGGAAAGAATTGTAGAATTAAGAATGTAAATTGTTCTATTACATGTAAGTGTAAATATAGGAAAGAAGAAGTTGAACCCTAACTAAGTACTAGAATCTGAAACTAGGAAGTCTAAACTCTCAATTTCAGTATTCTATACCTCCATTTGATTGGAGCAGGAGGATCTATATCCTAGTTTTCCAATGGAAGAGTTTAATATGCATAATTGTCACCATAAAATAAGGGGAGAGCCCTATTGAAAATCTCTTTGTGTGATAAAAGTGTGTGTAAGGGAAGATTGTAAGCATATTTAAAAACACTAGGAAAAGAGCATCTATTTACCTTCCATATAAACTGCTGGGAAAGTAGTTGGAGCAAGAAAGGTTAACTGAATATAGATAGATGTATACGTGGATGCATACATCTATACCTTGATGCTGAAACTTTATAATGCTGGAAATTCTACAAGGCTTGCAAACTGGAAAGTTGAGAAAGGGCCTATTGATCAGCTAGAGTGGGACGAAACTCTGAAAAAAAGAAAACTGACCTGAGAAATACCAACTAATATATTTAATTACGAACAAGAAATTAAATACCGGATAGCCGTATGTAGTTGTAATTGATTCAATAGAAAATGGTTAAATGTTATCTGGTGCATAAAGCAGAGCATATCTGAGGTTATGTTATATGAGTAAGAAGCTGGGTCTGGGAGACGTGACAAATGGTATCGGAGCCCAAGTTGAGAAAACTGGGCAGGTTATGTGCTCGTCATTTGCAGATTGTGGTATGTTCTGAAGATTTTGTTACTCTAATTTCTGATGGTATGAATTGGCTACATATAGAAAAATTTATTTAATTAGTGTGATTGATGTTAGTACTGCATTTAACAGAATCCATCCTAAGGCATTCACCTTCCAGATTCTGTTTAGTTGTAGCACAGCAATCCATAGAGTAGAAACTCCAGAAACTCTAAACCAAGGTCGGTTTAAATCTGAAGTTTCTTAGTCTCTATCGATGATTAACTATTGTTGTGTTCCCTGGAAAAATAAAAGTGATATTGTATGCTTATGTGTATGCTAGAGGAATATTATAGCAGAACTAAAGTTACAGAGTGCAAATCTAAAAGAAGAAAGTAAGAACATTAGAACACAACAAATCGAAATTATGCTAGAGGAAGAGTAACTCTACCTTCTAGGATTTTTATAATGATTATAATGGTATAAATTATAATTCTAAATCTACCTTTATTTATTGCATCAAGTAATTTAGCCAAAGAGTTAAATTATGGTTAAGGACTGTTAATAAATCACTATAGAATATCTATTTATATGGAAAAGAGAAAAAAAAATTTATATAGGAGTCCAATAACTCTTATAACATCTTGTATGTACACATTATTGGAAAATCTACTTTTACCTTTGAAATAACAATTATAGCAATTAACATGTGTATGGTATGTTAAAACGAATTTCTCCAACCCGTCGAAATAAATAGTAGGGGTATCGATTAAATCCATGCCTTACTAACATCTTCAAATAAACTAATGAGTTCATGAGTGGGCATTTAATAAAATTATATGTATGTTAACAAGTATCAAACCCGAATACCAATCGGCCTTTCTAACATAGATTATATACGAGCTATACATTTATATATATATAAATAAAACCGGTATGAAAAAAAAATAGGGGAAATACAAAAGTGAAATAGATATATGAGTTATGAACTCATATAAGTCAAAACAAAATAATATATAACTCTAAACCACGAATTATATGTATATGAGTTATATATGAGCAGGAGGAAATGCCGAAAACGAACTACATCTGTCTATAGGCAAACAAAGAAAAAAGGAGATTAAATATGTATAAATCATAAATCTCACGTATAATGCATAAAATGAAACTTTGAGTTGATGTTAAGCGGACCCTGGACTGATAAAAAAGAAAACCCATAACGTGAAGCGACTACGATGCTGAGGTAACTGAGTTAACCCGACTTAATAACTGTGAGAAGTGTTCATGCGAGGGCGAAATACGTTAACTCTGGCCGTCGAGCAATACAAAACGAGTATATTGAAATAAGATATATAGTGGTGAGTTCTACAGCCAATTGAATAAATATATAAGCAAATCTACGGTAGGTACTGACAGTCGAAACCCCCGGCGCATCGAACAGAGGGACGACTAAAACAATTCTATGACGGGTAAATGGTGGTTCTAAAACTAACTCCCACGAGACCACGCGGAGATTTTACAGTTAATAAAAAACTATATAAATCCCACGGCATATACAGAGTCAATGCAAAGTAATGGGACGTATTGGGAGTGCAGTAAGATATAGGATTAAAACCCTACAGGAGACGTAGATTGACTTCCGTTCGTGAGGAACACCGCCGGCAATAAACCTATCGGTTTTCCGAAGTAAATTAGAATACAGAGATTACCCAAGGGGGAGTCGAGGCCCTGGTCAGGTTGCTATAACTTGTAACGAAGTCACTTGACTGATAACGAATCTGTCTGGCCATGACGCCTTTTACCATAGTCGGTCATGAGCCAGGGAATAAGCACGAACGAAAGATTGAGACGTAATACAAGTTCGAATAGTTATAGAAACAGATCTGTACGAAAGCACACTTCCGCAAGTTGATGCATCACTCCTGCAGCCGGAGGGAGGGGGTAGTGGTTACCTGTAGACAATCATAAAATCTAGGTCACCAGATATACACTCCTAAGTACCTAACTCAAGATGCAAATAAATTTAAGCGTCACAAAGGAGTGAGACAGAAAAAAAAAAAAAAAAAAAAAGGGGCAGATTGCTTCACCTCCGCCGCGCGCAGAAAGCGGTCGTGACAACTCAAGATATAGCCTGCAACCCTTTAGGAATTCTGGGTAGAATAGGTTAGAAAAAAAACCAATCGGTGTTTATAAATCGGACCAGAACCCGGACCTAAAAAAAAATACAGGGAACCAACTGAATCTGAAGAGATACGGAAATTTTTAACAACAAAGGAATAACAGAAGTCCCCGAATGAAACGAGAAGCTTCTCTTTGGTTGGCAGTAGCCCACCCCTCTGCTAAGACCCGCGGCACGGCCCGGGAGGAAGTCCAGGAATGGGCGTAAGTGGTAAAGAAACCCTGCATGAAAAAAAAAAGAACCAGATAAAATAAACAGTAAGCCGAAGACTGATTCGACTTAACTATCCAACATAGTCAAAGTGGGGAAATGACCACGAGTCTCTGCTCAGAAATGAATGGAGATGTTCAAATAAAATAAAAAATCTGATCGCAGAGCCTCAAGAAAGGGAGGCCGAAACCCTAATTTTCACTGCTCCCGAAGTTAGGAAATCCCTAGATTGATTTAGGAATCGCTGCCACTTCTATACTGGGATGGGAAAAATCAGCACCTCGTCTGCACCGAGATAGCGTGGAACCCTAAGGGTAATAAAATTCCGCGGCTGTGAACGGCGCGTACAGTACTCGGCCAAAAGATTTGACAACTACCAGAACCCACCCGTCAAACTTTGGCTGGGTAGTGGACGAAAAATACCGACAGCTGATACCCTTCTTCAGAAGGGAGGCGCCGCCCCAGCCTGCAACACCATCAAAGGTACCAAACTACACTTACACGCCACACCAGTCAAATACGATGCGTGTGTTACATTCAATACTGGCCGCCGGTTGCGTCTCCACGTATGAAGCCGCGATCAGTAGTGTAAGTAATAACCTGAACGCAATACCAAAATGATGGAGATTAGGGTTAGAAAAGTCTAGGTGGGATGGCCCTATACGGTATATCGTTCTACGTATAAAATTCAAAATTTATTTATAAGGAGGGTTATACATATATTATGCACGGGGGGATGCTACTCCCAAACGTTGAAGGTGTATAACCACGATTACAAAGGCGTATACATGGGTTAGTTTATATACACATGCATATACTTATCACATGCGAATAGGTGGAAACGTTCAATAATACTCCAAGGGGCATAGTTTAACTATATAGGAACTATGTATAAGAGGGCGCATCAAATAAATGTGTGTATAATATATATGTGTGTAATTTTTCCAAAACGGAGGTAAAGAAACGGAGTTAATTTAAGTATAGGTAATCGATATATTGGCGCTTCTCAATACCTTGTGCTAAAAGGTTGGACCTACGTATATATTATAGGTATAGGTGCCATAGGTATATGGATATACACATATGTTATTAAATTAATATGGCTAAAGGATATATATATATATATATATGCAGGTAATATCCGTAATAGATATATATATACAATGACCTTTACACCTACATATAACCTCTACACATACCTATATATGTGGATTAAGGATATTAGCCCTATATAAAGGTGGATACATCGATTTAGGTGGAATTCAAAAATATATGAGTGAATGTATAAGGCTTTAGGAGAGGCTATTGAAATGTTATAAAAGGGATATATATATATATATAGATATATATATATAAGTTTGAAAGGAAGGTAGGTGAAAGGTTCAATGTTTTATGTAGATGGAAATGCGAGATGATCAAAGGGAATTATATTAAAAGGGAAGTAAAGTTAAAATTCGGAACTCATTATTTCAATAAATTTGTGAATAGAGGGGAAACCTCAGTGTATTCAAAGGAAACATAGTATATTGAAATTTAATCTGTGTACTGGAAATTGAGGATTTGGAAAATTAAGAAGTGTTAGGATGTAATGGATAAATAAGGATATCATAGTTGGAAGCGGGATATCTATGGAAAAAATTTATACACCTATAAACCCCACTAGAGTGTGGTGAAATTGAGTATAAATAATTATGTGGGCAAGAATATATATCTATAGGGAAATTAACCTTCAGGATAAGGTTAAGAAATGGATATATGTAATTAAAACTAAAGTTAAAAGTTGGGAGTGTTAAGACAACTAAATTAGAATTTTATTAATATTCATTATAACAATAAGTTGATTAGAAGCATGAAAAATATATAAATGAATAATTGTGGGGTGATATATGTTCCTAACATGTTATATAATACTATGTGTTACCATAGTTATTGGAACAAAAGAAGAAGGAAAGTTTATATTGGAACATATAGAGAAAGGTGGATAATAGAAAAATGACAATTTATATTTAATAGAGGTATGTTAAATATAAGTTGTAAATTCTTAAATTAATACTAAATATATATATATATATATATATATATATATATTATATATATATATATATATATATATAAAATAATAATAATTATCATGAGAAATGATAGATTAAAATGAAAGAAATTGCAAGTGGGACATAAGTTAAATCTACAATTAACATTATAAATATAGGTGATCTTGTTATAATGTTAACTTTGTTGAGTTGTATGAATATAATATCTTCATGCATGATAATTTATTTCAGTTAGTAAATTTCAACTTTATACCCACGGGATTAAGGGAGAAGAAATAATTCACTAGGGAATATTAAAAGTGAATTCACCTTAAAAGTTGCAAGTAAAGTGATAGGACCTATTGTACCATATGGCCGGAATATTATTACTCTAATTATGGTTAAAGGAGTAATAAACACTAGTTGTGGTAGATTAAGTGTTAAAAGTATAATGTGGAAAAAAAAATATTGACATTGGAAAAATTTCCAAGATGATTTTCAAGTCAAGTATATTTCAGTCATGACTAGAATATTTTGTGATAAGCATATTTTAGTTCATGGAAAATAATGAAGTGGTAAGCTTAAGTACAAGTTATACACATAGTTAAATAGTTGGTTTTGTAATTGTGGACCATTGCATATTAAATAATGTAATGCAGATCCATTACATTGAGTTATGAATGAATGAATGAAGGGATAAATCAAATTTTCCCCAGGTGAGTTAGCTAGGGTAGAATTGAAAACCTAACAATTTTTCTTTTTATATACATGGGAAAATGATTATGAAAATGATCATGCATGGATAAAAATCCAATGTACCATAATTAATTTCCTCTATTTATCAAGTGAAGCATGGGTTTAGGATTAAAGAAGGTTTTTTGTTACAAACCATATGCTGTTTATATAAACCATGGGTTGATTGTAATGATTAGTGAAATTCACATATAGATATAAGTGGTGAATCATCATTGGAATTTGTACAGTATGAGAAAAAAAAAAAATTATAAAGTATGGTAATTCTTTGAAAAAGGGGAAATTGTGTCAAATTCATTTTTTGACATTATCAAGTAGTAATAATTGTGAATGTGATGAATGATAGTAATTATATGTATTCACACTATAAAATTTTGTTGGGGTAAATTTTATTTAATTTAATTTTCCTGAGTCTTAAATTCAAAGATAGGGAAATAGTGTGAAATCATACAGCTACAAACCAGGAGAAAAGAGGAGGGGTTGTATTTGGACTGTGGGGGAAACCCATCAGATCCAAATTTATTCACTTAAGTTTTGAACTAGTGGATACAAGTCATAAAAGAGGTTAGAAGAAAAAAAAATATGTTTTCATGTCTGAAGTAAGGATTGAATTATAGACATTATTAACGAGTATAGTTGTTACTGATTAAATTGATTGGCTAACAAAAGAAAACAATGACAAGGTACTCGAGGTACAACTATGAACTGAGGAAGGGAAGCATAACCATGCATATGATACAATTGTTTTCTTTCATTTATGAGTACTAATGAAAAGTTGTAAAATTGTTTAGCCAAGTGTGTAATAGGAAATTGTACACTCTGGAAACAAGGAGAAAAAAGGTGAAGATAAATCACCTAGAAACTCAAGAAAAGCTGAACTGGACCAAGTTGTGTGGGGAAAGAATCTCACTGAAAAACAAGAAAGGATAAGTAGTGTACTAAAAGTGCACTAAACTATTATGAACCTGAACGGTTTGACTAATAACTGAATTTCTTAAGTATATTGAAATGCAGAATGTTGTTATGGATTATCAATTGTATGTACTTGACATTACTTACATTGGTATGAATTGTAGACAGAGAAAACAGAATAAAAGATCTTCCAGACAGACTTCTTGCAAAGAAGTAGGAAGAAAACCAACTGCATAAGGCATCAGTAAATAGAGTGGAAGCAGGAGAGTACTCTACTGGAAACTAATCAAGGATGAAGAATAAATCTTTGTCAAAGTTGAAAAATCAACGTTAAAGTGTAACACCGAGGAAGGTGTTGGAAAGGAGGGAAACTAATGGCTTATAAACTAGCCTTACCCTTGCATATTAAATTTCATGATGTGTTTCATATCTCCTTGTTGGAAAAAAATAATTGTTGTACATGATGCTTCTCACATTATTGATTGGAATGTGATCCAGGTGGAACCAGAAGAGGAATTCCTTCCAGAGCTGCCTCAACTCTGAGAGCGGGAAGAAATTGAATTGCGAAATCGAACAGTAGCTAGAGTAAAGGTGCAGTGGAGCACTTTACTGTTGAAAAAGCTACATGGAACAGAGAAGCTGAGATGATGGAAAAGCATTCATATTTATTTTCAAAATAAACTAAGTAGATAGTTGTCAACACCGAGGACGGTGTTTGTTTTCAGAGGGGGAATATGTAACACCCCCAAGTTCTATGCTTTTCAGAATTTCACATTGGAACATAAATCCAAAGGGGAGTCGACCCCAATGGATAATTACTTGTGTGGATGTGGTTAATTATTTATTTATGAAAAATAAATAAAATATTGTGTATGCACTATGACCAAATGAGAAATTGAGATCATATGCCTAATCCATGAGGTTATGGAAAAAGGTAAAGACTTTCCCCAAAATCTTTCAAAAATCCTTGAAAGAAATTATTTCTAATTTAGATTTTTGAGGAAAAATCTAAATTCCCCAATGATGAGGAAAGTAGTTGGGAAGAGGTAAAAAGCTAGAAAAGCCGGAAAAGCTGAAAGCAGCTTTAAAGTCCCTAAATAAGGGAAGCCTAGGCAAACAGGAATAAAGCATCCTGAAATTCTGGATGCAGAATTGGAAACAGGCTTTGGGGAAAGCATAGCTTAAATAAGCTGCTCCAGAACAGATTGAAGTTAGTCTGTTCTTGGAGGATCTCAGCTCGGGGGAGAGTTCTGGAGATAGACTAACTCTAAGGTTGGGAGGACTGGTCATAGTACTGGTATGCATGCATAAATTTGGAGATTTATTTAAGTTTGTAGTAAATATATCAATGTTTTATGAATTGTTATGTTATGGTTCCTTATGCAAATTTTAGATTGACTATTTGTTCAGTACCTCATGCAATTACAAGCTAAGGGTAGTAGCTGAAAATTCAGTAGGTTAATAGCAAGGAGAAAGTTAAACAAAACGCAAGGGGTTAGTTCTGGGGATTTGTACATTTCAATAATAAAGGGTAGAGATGATAAATCAATCTGAATGTTTAATTGAATAGAAAAATTCAAGTGGTAGCTTGCTGTCTTTGGAATGAAAAACTTAGTTGATGTGTTGTATAAACAAAATCTTTTACTAAAGCTGTAACCAATAACAGCAAGTAGGAAACCACTAAGTTTGTGATAGCAGTATGGGGTTCAGTATATCAGCTGTATGACAATGGAAAGAATTGCAAAATTAAGAATTTAAATTATTCTATTACGTGGAAGTTTAAATATATGAAAGCAGAATTTGAATCCTAACGAAGTACGAGGATCTGAAACTAGGGAGTCTAAACTATCAATTTCAGTATTCACTACCTCCATTTGGTTAAAGCAAGAGGATCTATATCCTAGTTTTCCAATGGAAGAGTTTAATATGCACCCGAGTTTCAAACATGTTGAATACTTTGTAACAATAAAATAAGGGGAGAATCCTATTGAAAATCTATTTGTGTGACAAAAGTGTGTGTGAGGGAAGATTGTAATCATACTTAAAAATACTAAGAAAAGAGCATCTATTTACCTTCCATATAAACTGCTGGGAAAGTAGTTGGAGCAACGAAGGTTAACTGAGTATAGATAGATGTATACGTGGATGCATACATCTATACCTTGATGCTGAAAATTTATAATGCTGAAAATTCTATAAGGCTTGCAAACTGGAAAGTTTGAGGAAGGGCCTATTGATCAGCTAGAGTTGGTCAAAACTCTGAAAAACTGACCTGAGAAATACAAACTAATATATATATATATATATAGATATATAAGTCAACTAGCTGGACTGAGAAGAGTGGAGGTCAAGCTCAAAATCTTTCATGGAAATTCTCATATTCCCATGGCTGCCTATAATTACTAAAAAGAAATTAAATACCGGATAACAGTATGAATTTAAAATATAACAAATAGAAAATTTTGAATGTTATCTGGAGAGTATATCTGAGTTTATGTTATATGGGTAAGAAGTTGGATCTGGGAGACGTGACATGTCCAATGAGCGATTTGGGTTTAAGGAACAATGCAATTCATTGCATACCAGTCCAAACCATTGATAAGCATATGCAAGGTAATTCAATTTATGACAATTTGGGCTTTCAGGTATTTCAGCAAACAAGTCATGGGTTCGAAGACATGGACTTACAGTGGTTATGCAAAGCCTTTTCTATATAGTTAATATTATTTTCAGTTTAGTTAACTGACTTAAATCAAGAATTTGTTTACAGTTCAAGCAATGAGATATATGGATGTTTCATTTTTTAGTTTAATAATAATATTTTATTTTTTCAACTGTTTCTAATCTGATGGCAAACCATTGTTCAATCGTCTAACAATGGATCTGACGGTCAACAATAATACACCGTGGAAGTTAGGAGAGTTGCTTTCAAATAGTGACGCCTTACGACATAAATATTAAATTAATTTTAAATTATATTTTAAAAATTATTAAATATAATTTATTATTATAAATTTTTTAATAAAATTACTTTTTCTAAATTAAATTATTTGAATAAATTTTAAATTAATTTTAAATTATATTTCCTATTAAGAGGTCACACTTTCAAAACTAGAGGGGGTAGAGTATGTATGTCTTAGACTTAACAGTCAAATCACTGTGTGGAGGTGGGTCCCTTGTCCCCCAAACAAGGGGGTCTCATACACCAATTTGGTGTCTGGCTTGGCCGTGACCTTACAATTGGATTATTATTATTATTATTATTATTATTATTATTATTATTTATTCTTATCAAGGTTTTTATAAAATTATCTATTTGAAGTCTTTAATTTTTGTAATTCCTGTAGAAAAAATACTAAGCCCAAAATTTCCTCTCACTACCTCATATTGTCAATTGATTCATGCACAACATATGTGCTTTCATCAATACTTACTCTCAAGGAAGTGAGGAAATTCACCTTCTATGAAGTGGAGAAAGCCACTTTCTTATTGAACACATGTGGTTTCATGAATTCTTACCCTCAATGAAGTGAGAGAGACACCCTCGATGAAGTGGGGAATGACACTCTCTTATTAGACATAGGAGAATTGATTCTTTCAAGAGTTGAGACACTTTATGGAGCCTTAATATATAGTGCCTATAGTATGTGACCATAAGTGATATGTTTCAATAGGATATATGTGCCTATAGTATGTGACCATAAGTGATATGTTTCAATAGGATATATGTGCCTACCTAGGGTGCTCATATGGAGTTCCTTTTGTATGTTCCTTTAGTATGTGCCGATTACATTTCAGCACATTATTTATTATTGTACTAGCTCATACTACCTTCCCACTACGGAAGATCAAACATCTAATTATGAGTCTTTTCCACACAAACATTGTTGAATACGACACTATAATCAAATTAGGGGTAATCATGCCTATATTTGGAATACAACCATATTCCCAATTAGATTATGAAATTTTTTAACTTTGTGATAAATACCATAGGACCATAATTCTTTTCTTTATTGATTTATTTCTTAAAATAATGCATGTATTTGGTGTCTCCATCTTTGTCATTATTAGTTTGTAACTACAAAACATGCTAGTCTAATATGGGAGTTTCTAATTTCAATGTGAACTCATTCATGTAACATAGGTGACTCAAATTCATTTCCCATTACACATTATTTTCTAAGAGCTATATAGTTTTGACCCTTTCTCTATAATTGAGAATTATTTTCAGTTTGAATAACTCCCTCTTAAACTCTTTTCATTTACAAGTTGGTAAATAAAATACATTGTGTGATGTATATTCCCTATATAAATTTCAGTCCTTACAATATTTGATTTATCTCAATTAAACACCACTAAATAATCATACTATGTGACAACTAACTATAACCAACTATTTCCCATGTGAGAAACACAATTGTATTGTACTATCACCCATTATTTATGATATTTTACCATAAATTTGACATCCTTAACTATTCAATTTAAATTTAGGTTGTTCGTTAGCATCCACCATGCACACCATATTCTCAAAGAAAAATATTATGCCCAATTACAAAACCATACCCTTTTTTCCTTATTAAACCAAAATATAAGGTTTCACTAGGCCATGTCATTGGTTTATAGTTCACCTATGTCATCTCTTCCCTTTATAGATCTAGATCCACAATATCATTAAAATATTTTCAATACTTGTTTGCGTTTATTACCAACTCTTAATGAACTTAAAGGATGATATTTTATATATGTTTGAGATCTTCTAATGAGGGTTATTGTAATAATGGATTAATTCCAATATCCATGTTTTTTTCTTCTTATAATATAATATTAAAAGTTTTTTCTCCATATTTATGTTATTTGGAATTTAATGTTTTCAGACAAGTCGAACAAAACATTATGTGAACTTGTTCGTGGGGTCTTGGTTAAATGGTGATGAGGCAGGTTGTTATAGCACTCATCACAGGCTCAATTCCCTTCCCTGATCATGGTGATGTATTCAAAAAAAAAAAAAAAAAAAATCTTTTTATGAAAAGTCATTATTAACGCCATTCACCCAACCTTCCTTTTCACTTCCTTAATTAACCTTTTCACTGGTTTCACTTTCCTTAATACATTCTTATAGATTAATAATCTTCCTTTTCACTTCCTTAATTGACCTTTTCACTAGTTTCACTTTCCTTGAATACATTCTTAGTTAATTAATAATGCATGGCTTAGAAAAAGATATGGATAATATTTTTCTTCCACTCACACAAAAATAACAATAAATGTTTGTAACAACTTTTCCCATGAAATACGGTTGTTAACCTATGTACTATATCATATATTTTTTAAATATTTTGAGATTATAGATGGTGATGTCTGTCATTTTATTTTTATGTTGTAGGAATGCATACACATTATATAACAAATGCACATTAATAGTATTGATGAATTATATAATGCATGTATATTCCTTTTGTAGCGAAATATAATACCCTATAACATATCATAATGTTCACCATATTATTGTCACCCTTAATCCTTACATAGTTTTTTCCATAACTGTATCAATCTTAATTCATATACTCTTAGTGATCACTACAACCTATAAAACATCATCACATAAAGTCTTTATAGGTAATTCATAACCTGTGATTACAACTATGGTCAATGATTATAGGTTTTTCACATTATGATTTGTTATCAAGGTATTTAGCATGATCGACCCTATATCATGTCTGTAGTGAGAAAACTAAGGCCTTGGGTCCAAAATGAGTATTATTGAGCTCAATGGAAATGAAAAATGAATTTAATCATAATGTAAATCCCCTTTACTAAGATTGTTGGCCCTTGTAAGGATATTTAAAAATATTTTGAGCCAAAAGTGACAACATTAGTATGTTTCTCATACCAAGATGGGTCCTTAAGACCTCTTCCATGCTTCGTGAGAGAAAGAATGAGTCTTACCGAATAAACAACTCTTATTTATTTTTATGTCTATGATCAGACCCTCGTACCACAACAATGATCCTCTATTAGCGATATGTGTAATCTAGGAGTTATTTGGATATATTAGCATGCTTTGGGCCTTAATAGTGATTTATTTGGCATTATTAATGTGTGTTTTTCATAGTAATAATGTGCCTCGATCTTCTACCATTGCTAAGGGAGGAAAAAAATATTCTAAGGCCCAAAACAAAGCTTTCCACATGTTGATGGTTATGAACAAGGACTTAAGCCACCACATAAATCCTATTTAGGTATATATGGTTCCCGGAGGGATCTTCAAGACCATTATTTTGTTTTTGTCATATGTCGGTAATATTTGGCCGCATAAACATGCTCGTAATATCCCTCGCGTAAGCCATCGTAAAATCTCTCATAAATTAGGGTTATTAAATAATTAAATATTATTAATTATTATATTGATACTACATGCAAGAATATTCTCAGAATTCTTAATTATAAGAATATCGAAGAATTATTTCTTAATTATTTTATTTAGAATAATTTAAATTCTTCATGGAAATAAATTATATTCCAAGTTGGTATATTTTAAGAGTTTTAGAAATAATGAGTAATAGCTTGGTTTTAGAAATAATGAGTAATAGATTTGGAAAAAGTATGGATAAGTGATATTTTTCTCACAAGGAAAAAAATATAGCTTTAAAAATAAAAGCATGAGAGATTTATGGATTGCTTTATGAGTTAGAAAATATGGAATGCTTTTATGATTTAGAAAAGATGCAATTCTTTATGATTTAGAAAAAGTTGGAATACTTTTATGATTTAGAAAAGCTGGAATGCTACTATGATTTAGAAAAGATGGACTCTTTATGATTTAGAAAAAGTTGGAATACTTTTATGATTTATAAAATATATTCCATTCTATTAATTCTATTTATTATAAGACTATGAGGGAAATAGGAAGAGGGGAAGGGGAGAATACATGGAGAATGGAGCCAAGGAAGAGGAAGAGAGTATTCCAAGCATGCATCAAGAGATAAGTAATCACATTCTTTGAAAATATTTTTGTTTTCATATGGGCCATGATTCTATAATGATTGAATTTATTTGCAATAAAAATTTCAGTGTATTAAATGCTAGATCTACACTTATTTATGCATTATTTTGATAAAACCCAAAGGGGATCTTATTAAGAAGGCTGAGTAGTTCCAGATCTGGTATGGATCTGATGTTTCAGCCATATATCAGTTGTAGATCTGAATATTAACCTACAGCAGCTGAAGCTCCCCTCATATAAAATGCTTTCAAGTCTTTTCGTTAACTTTTCCATTTGTTTTCGCTATTATTTATGAAGGATTCGCTCTTATTTCAAGTAAATCCAATGCTTCTACAAAGGAACTTGATTATAGATCTGATTTCTGATGCCATACTATAACAAGATTCTAATGGCTGATTTCCGTTGTCTTCCAAAAGAGAAACCGCGCAATTCTCAAGGAGGGTTTCTCTATTTACCAAATTTCCTTCCTTTAAATTCGATTTTAAGCTAGTGTTGATTGTGGGAGATCTGTTTAAACCCTCTAAACTCATTTATTTTTGCTGAAATTCTTCTTGGAGGTCCCACACAGCCTAAAATAAGGGAACCCAGCCCTGTTCTACGTTATTTTCACACTGGCTTGCTTATACAACGTCCTCCTTGAGCCTATTGTAGATTTTTCTGAGAGTGGAATTTCCCGCTTCTTCCTTGGTTGGTTTTTGCTTCTCTTTTGGATCCATTGTTTAGATCTGTAGATCTAAGGTTCCTAATAGCAGCAAACTCTAAGAGGAGTGTGTCATTCCCACACTTTCTATGTTTCACCATTCTTCTATAGACAGAACTGAACGGCCAGAAGCCTATGGATTTCACCCTTCCGTGAAGGTGATGCATCCAAAAAGAATTCCCCTACTAGTCTGTCTCTGGTTTAGATCTATTGGTGTAATTCCATATTGTTATGATCTCATAGTGGAATATCTTAAAATATATTCCCTACTGAGCCTATTTTTTCCAATTTGGAACATTACATAATTGTATGCAGGGAACAATTATTGTGTTAAACCTTTCAAAATGAATAGAAGAGAAAATATATCCTCGTATGCATTATTGGATTAGATTCTTGGAGAGGAAAAATGCAATCACATGCTTTATTATGTAAGATTATTTAGAGAAACATATATGCTTATATGCATGGGAAAAAATATAGTTTTGAGTATTATCTTTCTAGAGAAAATGAAGATGAACACATAATATTTATCAGACAGCCCTCTTTGGACAAATAATATATTTTAGAACCTAAAGGGATTAGCTATGGTATTAGCTTTATTTTGGGAGAATATTATTCATAGTTATTGGTTATATCTTTTGGATGAGAGGGAAATGTCACTTTGCATGCATGAAATAATAAGTGGTATGTCAATTCTTTGGAAAAGAAATGTGTTTATTCTTCCATGAAATATTTGTTTAGTTTCTTTTGAAAAGAAATATATGTTTTACATGCAAGAAGAACAAGATATGTTATTGCATGTACAAAACTATAACTTATATGTTAACTTTGTTTTAAATAGAGTTGGCAATTTTATACATAATAACCATTATGAATAGATCTTGGGTGGAAAATATGTTTTTGGAAAAGAACATGTATTCACATGCATAAGTATAACATGTATTGCATTAATCCACTTTGAAAAGAAAACATGGGAGTAGGAAAAAGAGAAATTTCTTGCTGGGATAGTTATCTTGAAATCTTGTTATGCATTTGCATGCACAATATTATTATATATTATGTTAGCTTTCTTTTCGGGAAATAATATGAAAGTGCATGCAAGATTTTTTGTTAGTGTTTGTTAGAAATAGGATGCTTCGATAGTGATTTATTTGTTACTAATGCATGTGAAATGATGTTAAATAAGGAAATTAATGTCAATGTGTTTATTTTTATGATGCATACAAATATTTGTTGAAGTGTCACAAATAGAGATTGATTATTGGTTTATTAATATTTTATCTAATCATGATATCAAGCAGGCTTCATCGACAAGAATGGCAAAAGACTTTGTGAAAAAGGATTTTTTCAAGTTTAACATTGTGGAAGATAAAGAGTTGTTACCCATGCAGGTTTAGTAGTTCCAATTTCACGATGATCCACCAATGCCTAACCACACAAAGACCGAGATTGATGATTCGTGGGTAAATGGTATCGCTGATGATTGTAATAGCTTATAGCTAGTCACTTTTCGTTTAAGATTATTTTTTTTATGTGCTTTTTTATGACAATGGTCAAGGGATGGACTCCCGCATAAACTATCGAGTGAGGGGTGACAACCCTCACGAGCGTTTAATAATAAAATTAAACATTTGCCGGTTTTCAGCCTTGCACAAGCTCTGTGGTATACCTGTCTATTTATGTGATTGTTCATTGTGTCGTTTTCGTGATGTTAATTTCTTTCATGATGATGTTTATATTATCAATTAGGTGATCTACTAACTGAATTAAAATGATCATGGGATCGATGCATAGTTATAGTAGGAAATTTAAGTTAATATGCTACAACAAGGACAATTAATGTGGTTGTGTAACTCACTATGATTTTTACTAAATATTTCTGTAAGTGATGATGATGGGTATTTAAATGGTTAATGCGGAAATATATAAAGTAATTTATAAGGTTACACATTCTCAGAAATGGAAAAAAAGTTCCTAACTCCATGTATTTTCGTGAGGTTATCGGGGTGTGTTACATATGTTTACATAATAAAAATTTCTATTTAGGCATATACCATGGGAAAAGGAGGAAAATAATGGTATTCAACCACAAAAAATATTCTCAAGTCCAATGGCCACAGTTGAAAGCCTTGAAGCACAAACATATCCTCTCTAGGGATTCATATCCTTCGAAGGGAGCTTCTGCATTAGTAGTGTGTTTTGCAAGATAAAAAATGTGTCTCTTGACCTATATCATGGCCAGATGATGAAAACAATGGATTTAGGGCCCAAAATTAAGTTTACCAAGCCCAATGCACATGAAAATCCCTAAAGTACCACCTATATCCCCTCTAAGGGTATTATAGACTATAGGTGGGATAAGGAAACATAAAGAGTTTTATCACAAAGACATATTTAAGCCAGGGAATTTATCATGGCTATGGGAGGAAAATAAAGGCCTCGAACCCTAAATTAAGAGAAAAATATTACTAATGCTTAAAATCCATCACGTATTTCATTAGGAATGTGGCCATCATCAGCCTATTTTATATAAAAATAATGTATCAAAACATTAATCATAGCGAGGGGAGGAAGAAAAAGACCTTGTTCCCAAATGAATATTTTTCATGGTCAATGTCAATCAAAATGAATATAACTATGAATATGGGGATTATTAGTATTTTTTCTAGAATAATAAAGGGTATTCGTACCTTAATCAGGTCTATGAGGGACAAAAAAATGGCCTTATCCCTAAAGAAAATACTTGTTGAGTTAAATGGTCATGAACAAACCCTTGAACCACCATAGAAATAATTCATAAGGTTTCACTATCTTTAGTAGGGTGGATTTGGTTTCATTAGTGCCTTTTTGGATTCTAGGAAAAATATTTTGGCACCATTAATATTTTTTTTGCAATAATAATGGGTCTTGATGCCTATAGTAAGGTTAGGGGAAGAAAACAACAACCTTAGGTCCAAAGTAAGGCTTCTACATGTCAATGACCATGAATAAATGCTTAAATCACCACAAAAATATTATCTAAGGGATCATTTCCCTTCCTATGGGATATATATTCCACTAACATGTTTTAGGTACCTATAAGAGATATTTGACACCACCATATGTTTTTCATAAGAAACTTAGTCTAGGAGCTTACACAATGGCTAGGATTTCCTTTGTAACATAAATGGTAACTAAGGCTTATACCATTCCCAATGATTAGAATATGGGCCCCATGTCCAAAATGAATCCCTTTCATGCTTAATGGCCAAGAAAATTGTTCTACCTTGGAATATGGGAACCATTATAAATTTTTAAATAGTAAATAATGTGTCTAGACTCCTACCATAGCTATTTAGGATTAAAAAAGGTCAATGGGCCTTAAAAAATAATCTCAATCTCAATAGCTAAGAAAAATTCTTATAACATCCACATGTATACTTTAAAAATATATTTAGCTTCTGGCTGGGATATGGAAGACAAGTTCAAGTTTCAAGAACCATTTATTTCCTACGCCTTTAGGTTAAGCCTCAATGCCATGAGGAGGAATTTTGCAACACATGATGTACTCAAGACCTTAAACATAATTAGGGAAGTAACATAAGGGTGCTAAGGTCCTATTTAAATTTTATTAGGATCCATATTCATTTAGTAACTAAGGTTTTATTCACAACATAAATGGGAACTAAGGCTTATACCATGCCCAATGGATTAGAATATGGCCCTTAGGTCCTAAATGAATCACTTCCACACTTAATGACCAAGAAAATGCCTCTAACTTGGAATATGGGAACCATTATAATTTTTTCATAGTAACAATGTGTGTCTTAGGACTCTACCATAGTGATTTGTGATAAAACAAGTGCCTTATGCCTTAAAAATAATCTCAGCTCAATAGCCATGAAAATTTCCTATAAATTCCACATGGATACTCTTTAAAAGATATTTAGCTTCTATTCGGGATATGGAAGACATGTTCAAGTTTCAAGAGCCATACTTTTCCCTAGGCCTTTAGGTTACCTCAATGTCATTAGGAGGATTTTTCCAATTTACGATGCAATCAAGAACTTCAACATGATTAGGGAAGGACACATAAGGTGTTAAGTCCCTGTTTAAATTTTCTTAGGATCAATCTTAATTTAGTAGTCCTTAAAAAACCATGTAATAATTTTATATTATATCTTTGCCCTTTATTCAGGATATTTCACACCATTCATATGTTTTTCTCGAGTATAAATTGGTGTTGTTACATATACCATTTCCAAGCAAGGAAAAATATATGTTTTATTATTAAAACAATATTCGCAAGCCTAGTGGCCATAAGCAAGGCCTTACACCACCATATAAGTTCTCAAAGGAAGTATCTACAAACGTTGTCTTAGTGGGATCGAAACATTAGGTTATTTTTACAACACATATTGGATTTAACGCTTGTAATATCGATGTGGGATGAAATAAGGACCTATTTCCAATCTCAAAGAATATAGCTTCCGACTACGAAAATGGGTACCAATAATATGCTTTTCGTAACGGGTCTCAAGACCCAAATCATTGTTAGATGAGAAAAACAAGGGCCTTTGAAGCTTAATGACCATGAAAAATGCCTCAAACCACCACATGAATCCTCTCTAAGGGATATATTACCTTTTGGTGGGATATCGTAGTCAATCACATGTTCTGAGCACCATAATAGGAGGTTTTGTTAACTATATAGTTCACTTAGGGAATTAAACATCGTAAGGAAAGACATGTAAGGTGGTAAGTCCCTATTTAAATCTTTTGACGATAAATATCTATAAATAGTATTCCTTCAGCAACATTCGAAGAAATATATGGCTTATTTTGCTCTATAGGGGACCTTAGGCTCCATTAAGATGTTTTAGATAATAAAATTTGGTCTAAAGATTCATACCACATAAGGGATAAAAATAAGTATCTTACACCCAAAATGAAGCTCATAAATATTGATAACGATGAATAAGGTTTATAATAACCTCATAGAACATGTTTATGAGATATATGTTCTTCAAGTGGGATATGGTAACCATTAGGAATTTTTTGCAACACATGTGGGGATTTGGAACTATGCCATGCATATGGCAAAAACAAAAAATATGTGCCCTAACCAATTTTTTTCTCATGATTAATTGTCTTCAATAATTCCTTTCACTAGGAATATGGTCGCCATTAGTGTGTATTTTATGATAATAATGGGTCTATTAAAACCTCACATGAATGAAGGATAAAAGCAAGTTATTTTTAGCTGACTATTATTGAGATCAATGGTTAGGAGCAAGCCCTTAAGACATTGCACATATCCTTTATAAGTGATCTTTATCCTTCAGGTGGTATATTATGTCATTGACATGTTTTTGGCACCACATTTACGTCCCTTTGAGGCCTCCAAGTTGGACCTTAATTTCATTAGGTGTGGTTTGAACACCATTGCATGTGCTCAATGTTGTGCATATGATTAACAAAGAACATTAAGTTTTAAGGACTTATTGAATATTTTTGGTATCAAGTTTCATGTAGTAGTCCTTAAGCAATCACATAAAACCTCTATAGTGATATTCATCCCTATGGGGGTATTTTCTATAATTGCTTTTTTTTTCACATTAAAAATGGATCTCTATACTATCCCATGGCTAATATAAAGAGATGCAGGAACTTAGGACAAAGAAAATTGTCTCAATTTGAAGGACCATAAACTATAACCTCAAACAACCACACTATTTTTTTTCTAATGATCTTTGATCTCCATGTGATATATAATATAGGAATTATTAGGGAGTTTTTGAAAAACACATATGGTACTCGAGGGCCTATCAAATAGGAAAACAAGGGCTTCAATCCCTAAATAAATATTTATTTTACTCAGCGGCCATGAATAAGTGAATACAACTATAACTATGGCCATTATTAACATGTATTACACAATAATAATGTATCATAGGAGACCCATACAATGGACTGGGAGGAAATAAGGGCCTTAAGCCCTAAAATAACTTTATTGAGATTACTAGTCATGATGAAGGACAACATAGATCTACATATGGTTCATAATAACATGTAAATTGGTTAATGACATTATAATATTATGAATTGTTTTTTCAATTTGTGTTAAGTTTAAAGAAAGCTTGGAAAATTGAAAAAATAGGGAATTTAAGATTAGATGGGCCAGATTATTCAAAAAATGAATATGGTTCCTAGCATTATCAAGTTTTAGATATATTATTATACTTGGAATTAAAAAATTATATAAGTGATATTGTGTAAATACAAGTTACCCATCCATTTAACTCAATAATTAGTTGGCCTATCCCTCTCAACATCAAGAGAATCACATTTTATCTTATACTTTATTAATTATAAATCTATATTCAAATAAAAGAAAATAAATGATCAAAAAATATTAGAATGAACGTGATGAAATAAAATCCAACCAATTTTGGTTTGCTTCTAATTATTCTTATTGAATGATTTGATTTATTTTCTCCACTACACGATCTCTTGAATAACATGAACACGATTTATTTCATGATACTTCTTCTAACATCTAGGAATATTTAGATACAAATAACCATATGTGTTGTGAAATATAACACATGAATACTCATCTCTCCAAGTTGATCTTATTCAACTAAGGCGTTAGTGATGAGTATAAGGACGTGTACTTCTGTGCCCTTAAAATTGCACGTACATTTTAGGAATGTGTATGCACTTTAGAACATGGATATATTTGTACGACTCATGCACATTTTCTAAATTCAAAATTTTCTCGGTGGGATCAAGATTTTTGAATGATGTATTTTTTTATTCGGTTTTTAAATACAATAGACTTGGTGGTTTGAGCTTTCTAAGTGCCTCTCAATATCTCCACTCTTTTGTTTTTAAATAGATTACACAAATCCATAACTTATAAAACTACACATATCTAATTATGCAAATTTTAACTACACATATACATTTGTCTTGTCATTCATTCATTTTGTCTAGCATATGTGAGATCTTGATACAAATAAATTCCTAGATTAATGTTTGATATATTAACTTATTTTTCAAAGAATATATGGTATACTAGTACAAAAAGATACTTATAATATAAAAATAATAAACTACTTTTATTATGTTATAGCCTGGACTAATGCATGACCTTATAATTTAAAGGATATAATATCTTTCATTATTTTTTGAAATATATAAAACTATCATTATTTTTAAGAAAATAAATTTTATAAGAATAATATTTGGTACAAAATATTTCAAAGAAAATTCGTTATTTAATTAATCAACACCAAAGTAATCATATGCATTTTATTTTGCACTAAAAATAACATTCCACTAATACAATAATGTATATTTCTCACTCATACAAAATTCCATATATAAAAAATTATACATTCCCAAATCAAATTTGGCTCCCTTACACTTCATCATTTTACATCATATCAAAATTCATTGTGAAAGTGCCCTCCAAATAAACAAATTTTCATCTTTCGATGTTTCCATTACCACTAATACATCATGAGAGATCAACACTAACTTGTACTCATGTATATCCCACTATTTTGGATTGATACATACATAGAAAGGCTAAAATTTGTGTATAATTTATTGGTGGAATGCCTGTGGAATGCATTAAGATGGAATGTTTTGATATTATTAGTTTATTAGAGATTCACCGATAAATATCCACATTAATATAATTTTTCACTTTCTTTTATCATCAAATTTATTTTAAAATAAGAAATTAATATATTGATCGACATTCTAACAATATGAAAAAATTGCAATACTAAAATGTGTGGAATTTAGTGTATGCACATCTTTCCTATTATTAACAATATTTGAATTTTCGATTAAAAAAATGATGATATATAAAACCATTAATAACATGAATTATTTTCAAAATAACATGAGAAAATTTTAATAGTGTAGAATGTTCTGCATTTGGCACATGGACAATACTATTAGCAACCATTAAATCAAGCAACAAGGGAACATAAGCGTAGATAAAACTATGAGCTACATAAAAACATTTTAACTACACTTACCCCATTTATGCGTATGTAATGAATTTAAGAATTAAATTATTAAACCATGGCTCCTTTTTTTGATAAGCTGGAAAAAGTAATATGATCTAGATAAAAGTATATTACAAAGAGGGTAAGGTCTACCAAGAAGGAAAACATCCCTCATCCACAAGATAATATATAGAGCCAAAAAGGAACCACAAAGTCTAAAATAGTTAGATTCCATAAATATATTAGGCTTATGATTATGTAAATAAGAAAAATACTACTAATAGATGAGTCACTCATGTACATAGCAATGTAAATATATAAGAAGAACACGAATATAAAGACATTAATAAATCCCAAAGGGGGATCTTTCCAAGAGGAACCTTCTCATACCTCCTTGTAGGGATGTTATTCTTTCTTCTCATCCTCGATAACGATGGGATTGGAAGTGGTGGCTTCAAAAGTATTAAGCACCATAAATGAACAACTTACTCCTCTTTCCATGATCCATTGCCATAAAATTTGAAGTTGAGTACCTCAAACCACCTTGCAATAATAATGAATTTTTCTTTGTGCCTCCTAATGTAGCCAATAAAATCAGGGATCGACTCATAAGTACGATGACTTTTCCTATCCAGAAAATGAGCAACTAGAGTCTTTGCTAACTAGTAAAACTCCATGAAGGAAAATGCCTTTGTGTCCCTCGACCTCGAATGCCCTATATTCTCCACCAAATCCTAGAATTGAAGCACAATCCGATTATTAGATGTATGTCCACATTTCTACTTAATGGAGATTATTATATCACCAATATCCACTTAAGTATTAAGGGAGGTATGAAGATACATATGCCTAACAAAATGAGCATCCCTCCGAGCTCTAAAGAAATGAGAGAAATAAAGGTACCCTAGTGAGATGGTTTACGCTCCTTTTTAATTATGGGAAACACCCATTTTATTTAACTCTTGATAGTGAAACTAGTCATGAACATCAGATCATAAGAGAGGTGGTGAATAATGTAATCGAGGAAGGTCTTATAGATGCTGAAAATGAGACCAAAGGCAAGACAAGAGTAGAAATGAGGAGGATGGAACTAGGACCATGATCACCCCTAGATACGTTTGGATCATTCAAAATGCTTTGAAATACATTATTAGTCGAATTAGTAGAGTCTTGAGGATCAAGAGAACTTCTCCACATTTTCTGGTTTCCACAACACCCACTATGTTCCAGACTAGATCCCCAGTTTCCACGACACCTCGACCTCGCAGAGAAATATTTATATGATATATCTAATTCTCTAGAGATAGATCTATGAAGGTATGCTCTGAGCTTCCAAACAAAGTTCAAAATCCTAGTAACATTACATCATATGTTGTCGCATCACAGTTCATAGTCTCAAGCTTGTTATTCAAATTTCGATGGGGAGGTAATATCCCTTCTACACTTAGGAAAGAAACAAAGAAATTTGTTACTTGGAAAATGAATTAAGGCTAAGGAATTATTCCCACTACTTAGAAGATAGTATATGAGCATAGATCCACAAACACAAATGTAGCCAAAATCGACTACGTAGGAGGTGAAGGACACCATTAGCCCATAGTATGTCTCAAAGGTTGAAACTAACAGAGTAAGGACACAAAAAAATGAACTAGAACAATCCCAATTGAAATGTATGATGTAAACAAATTTTGAAATGGATATGGGAATGGTGCATGAGAACCGAGACTCTACTTCCAAACATAATGGTGGATGTATTTTCTATCACACCTCCAAGAAGCAAATTTTTTATTTTTATTTTTTTTTTCTCTAACTTTCTCGATATAATAATAGTTTTCTCTCTTGATGGAGTTTCCTCTAGCATCACTATTTCAGAGAACATTCCACATGTGTTTCCTTCAACCCATTGTATAAATATCTACCTAACCTCCATGCCTCCTTACATCATCATGGAAGATATAATAATTTTTTTTCTAGACTTTTTAAATAATAGACTACAAGCACGTACATGTTTTTCAATTAATCTCTTCATACATTTACATATATATATTGACCCTATATATCTTGTGGAAGCTCCTATAGATACACAAATATATTTGAGATCCACACAGCATACATATATAGATGATACACCACTTTCTAGATTTCATATCCTCCTTGATCCATATATCCTTATATATATATATATATGGCATTATACATATATATCACATATATATGTATTTAAACCTTTGTTAACCCCATATATATTGGTACGTGTCATTATATATATATATATATATATATCCTATATATATAGCTAACCTTTGTTAATAGGATTAATAAATCGATGCCGCCATATATATATACAATTATAATAAGCCCCCCTTTGGTTATTATGATTCAATCGTAACACTGTTTCCACTTATGAATATAATGGCATTCGTGCCCGACCGATATAGTCCGGTTTCACTACACGTTTGTCTATTACTATTATACCAACTATAGTAGATCGTTATCATGACTGCGCGTGACTATGCTTCCACGACGACGAGACCTTTGGCGCACATAACAGAGTCTCGTCCCTTTGGTTGCACCACGCCAACGCTGTTGGTTAATAGTTTGATCATTCCGCACGCGTCTTCAACTTATTTATTCCGGAATATATATTTTTTTTTCTGGTTTCTAAGTCGCCGTGTCAATCCTCAGTTTATACTCATATGCACGTTTCCTCCTGTAACGATCATTTCAGTGATGTGTTTGCTGTTCTCATCTACGAATTAGCGTGGTTTCGACTTAACGTGTAATACTCAATACGTTATTTGATGGTTTGTGGTGCAGGGACGGCGTCTCGAGCAGCTGTGGAGTACCCGACGCCGCCACTCTCAGATTTATGTCCCCTTCAATACATGGCATGCTGTGTTGTCGTTGGGCTCCTGCTTGACCTTGTACCATGCGAGGTGATTACCGTAATGCAATACCGGGTTTGCAACTCATTTACTTCACCAGGTACCTTGCTGTCGATGAGCTGGGTGATATCCCAATCGACTTTGGGATTCTTTGCTCATCTAGGGCAGTGCGATTAGGGTTTTTGCATCCCCTTCCAATGTACCGTGGCGGTTTACATACACATCTCCCTTCGCGGTTTATGGTCTATTTATCTCGCTATGTTTTTAGTTGAGTCTCACTTCAGCCGAGATGGCAGTGTTTTATTACCAACTCGTTCGGTGAGGGAACAAATCTTTCATGGAGTCTGATACAGGTATCCATATAAAGGCGTAAGAGTTCATGTGTCGTATTAGATCAACCTTTACATGTTACACTTCGTTTTTTTTTTTTCCACTGTATCTGAATCGTTGGGAAATTTCTTGTGCATAGAGGGCAGACTTCGGAGCTTCGGGCCGCACTCAGCCCGCATCGAATTGATTAAAACCCAACAACCGGGTTTCCTTCGACCGATTCGCCACACCCTACTCTCCTTGCTATCCTTCGTTTCAAACGCCTGAGCTCAGGTTTTGTATTTCTTTAGGGTTCGAAGGAGAGCCCTACTTTCGACTTGCTCATAGACTCGGTCATATTTTACACGCTTATTTTCTTGGTATCTATTTTCTAGATCATGGTTTATGCTAGATCAAATGTTCTCTGTCAGAGCTGATTGTTCTTTTTTATAACGACATGTACAGGCTTGGTTCATCTAGCTACGACAGGAGCGCGTTATGGTCGTGGATCTTAATTGGTCGACTACTTTGCTGTAAATGGCGCTCTTTTCTCTGCAACTTTGCCAGGGAAAGAGTCAAATTATTCCATCGGTAAATCCCTTCTCTTAACCTGCCTCATTATTCCTGTTGTTTCTAAAGGTTTGCAGTCTCATGCATCGCAACGAGCATGGCGGCCGCAGGGATACCCTGTCATCCCGTGCTACCATACCTTCCGGGCGTTTATGCGGCCAGGACATTCTTTGCGGTGTTCCAAAATTTTAATTTACTACGCGTTAATTCCTATGTTGCCTGGTTATGTATGAGACCTTTCCTCGTTTAAATTGTAAAAGTGCAGAGGACAAGTAGTATCCTGGGGATCGATACGATGAGTATAGCTAACAGAAATTCATGTGTCGGTTTTAAGTTTTATGTTTAAACTGCACCTTTGTTTTTAAAATTGATTCATCCCACATATATTTGTTTTTTTTTAACCAAACCCTAACTTCCGCGAACGCTCTTCGAGGTACAATTCGAGGGCGTTGAGTTGGAGCACCCCCCCACTGTATAAACTCAGTTATTTACATTATGGTTTCGCCACGTTGACCGGGTGTCATTTCACATAGACCTATGGCTCACGCTCATATATTTTCATCCCCAAATTATTCTTATATAGTCGGTAATTGCAGTAAGTCATATGAAAATTACGCTCTGTCTCTATTACAAGGTATAAGATATGTATATTGTTGTTATATTTTGAGCGCGGCCTTTATATGTGCTATCTTTTAAGGCTGAGGCATATGTATATTCAATAGAACTTGCATAAAAAGGGAGTTCCTATAATTTAATCTTTGGATTATGATAAGTGTTTCACTAGTTAAATAGGATACAAAATACAATATTCACTCATAAATGGTATAAAATACTTTATAGAGTTAATTATTTTTTCTAGCAATTGTTTTGAGCTTCATGTTATAATGCCTTTATTATTATTTTTTTTCTTTACATGGCATTTAGTTCTTGTTACCATATTCTCTGGCATGCATGAGGGCATATAGCTTGTACTAGTGCATCTCTCTGCATTAAACACTCCCATTGTCATTGAGTCCTATATCTGAATGGTAGATTTAGTCCTTGGCTATGATACTTAGTTCAAAAATTAGAAGTAGATATTCAAATTATAATATGCAATATACATGCTATGAATGGTATAGCCTTCATATAGATTAGAGTTTCTTTTGGAAATAGAATATGTCTCATACAAAATCTAACATATTTGATTTTCTTCTATGGTATCATATAACTTCAGATCTGCTAACACAGTTATTCCATCTGACATATGAGCATATAATTTCACCATTTTACATAAATATGGAGCAAGTTAATATTCAAATTTCTGTGGGGACGAAGTACCTTCAGATTTAAACCGTGTTTGGTTTAGAGTTTCTGAAGGTTTCTACTCCATGGACTACTGGTCTACAACTAAAAAAAATCTGGAAGGTGAATGCCTGAGGATAGATTCTGTTAAATGTAGTACCAAATTTTCTCATTTTAATAAAATTCGATTTTATATGTAGCCAATTCATACTGTAATAAGACAAAATAACAAGAATTTCAGAACATACCACAATCTGCAAAATGAGCAACCTCCCAACCTTAGTGTCCTTTTTGTCTCCCAGGACTCACCCCCGAGCAGAGATCACCTCCTAGAATAGATCAACCTCTGATCTGCCTAGGAGCAGCTTATTTAAGCTCATATTTCCCCAAAGCATGTTTCTAATTCTGCGTCCAGAATAGCAGGATGCTTTCTTTCCTGTTTAGCCTAGGCTTCCCATTTTTGGGATTCTTTAAAGCTGCTTTAAGCTTTTCCTCAGCTTTTCCAGCTTTTTCTCACCTCTTCCCAACTACTCCTCTTCATTGGGGAAATTTAGATTCCTCCTCAAATCTAAATTAATTTCTTTCAAGGATTTTTGAAAGATTTTTGGGGATTTGTTGCCTTATCCATCCTCATGGATTTGGCAAGTGATCTCTAATTCTCTTTTTGGTCAAAATGCACAATCATTTTATTTATTTTCTCAAATAAAATATGCAAATACATTCACACCATACTCATCCATTGGGGTCCACCCCCTTAGGATTAAAGTTCAAATGTATAACTTTAAAAGTTCAACACACAAATTGGGGCCACATATTAGCCCCTACGAGAAATAAACAATGTATGATGTACAGTATTCTTCTAGAGAGAGTTCATTTAAACAAAAATGGATATTTCTCCATCATTTCAGCTTCCCTTTCCCAGGTAGCTTCTTCAGCAGTAAAGTGCTTCCACTGCACTTTTACTCTGGCCACTGTTCTGTTTCTCAATTCAATTTCTTCCCGCTCCGATATTTGAAGCGGTTCTGGCAGAAACTCCCCTTCTGGTTCCACCTGTACAACATTCCAATCAACTATGTGAGAAGCATCATGCACATATCTTTTTAATAATGAAACATGAAACACATTATGCACTCTAACATGGGGTGGTAAGGCTAGCTTGTAAGCTACTGGTCGCACCCTTTCTAGAATTTCAAAAGGCCCACAATATCTAGGTGCAAGTTTTGCACAACTTCCAGCATAAAGTGTGCTCTTTTTGGGTTTGATGCGTAAATACACATGATCCCCCACTTTGAATTCTCGGTGCACTCTTTTCTTATCAGCATAGCTTTTATGGCGATCTTGTGCTATCTTGATATTCCTTTGTATCTGTTTGATAATTCTTTCCATCTCTTGTAGTGCATCTGGTCCCAACACCAGTTTATCCTCTAGTTGCCTCGAGCTCAAAGGAGTACGACAATTTCTCCCATAAAGTGCCTGAAAAGGACTCATCTTAATAGAGGATTGATAGCTGTTATTATAGGCAAACTCAGCTAAATGCAGATACTCTTCCCATTTTGATGGCCTATCCATCACGTACATTCTCAGCATATCCTCTAAAATTTGATTTGTCCTTTCTGTTTGCCCATCAGTTTGAGGGTGATAGGCAGTACTAAAATTCAGCTTAGTACCCATTCCTAAAAACAACCCCTTCCAAAATGCTGCTGTAAACTTAGCATATCGATCTAATACAATCACCTTGGGAACTCCATGAAGCCTTACTATCTCCTTTAGGAAAAAATTTGCTACTTGAGCTGTTCCAAAGGTAGACTTGACTGGTATAAAGTGAGCAGCTTTTGTGAGAGTGTCTACTACTACCATTACAGAATCATGTTGATATTTGGTCTTGGGTAATCCTGTTATAAAATATAGGGAAACTGTGTCCCATTTCCATTCTGCAATTGGCAAAGGGTTTAAAAGCCCTGCTGGGTGTTGATGTTCAACTTTGACTAACTGACATTCCATACATCTACTTAAATACTCTACCACATCTCTTTTCATTCCAGGCCAGAACAACCTCTTCTTCAAGGCTGTTAACATCTTTTGGTATCCTGGATGTCCTGCATAGGGCTGTTTGTGATATTCATCTAGAATTTCTCTTTTCAATGACTCTATATTTGGAATATACAACCTGTTTTTATAATAGAGCAGCCCTTGTTGGTTTTTAGTGAAATCGGTTTTATCCCTTGTCTGTAGTTTCACCAAAAGTGCTTCATAGTTGGGATCTTGAGTTGCTGCTTTTCCCACCAATTCCTCTACCTCCATATGGGCACTACTCCCCATGATGTTCACATTTGGACAAGCATTTCTACTTAATGCATCAGAAACTTTATTCTCCTTCCCCTTGATATGCTTTATGTCCATATCAAATTCACTTAGAAAAGACAGCCATCTGGCTTGTCTTGCATTCAGGTCAGTTTGGGAGAAAAAATATTTAAGGCTAATATGATCAGTCATCAATGTGAACTTCTTCCCCAGCAGATAGTGTCTCCACATTTTTAAAGCATGGATAACAGCTGCAAATTCAAAATCATATGCACTATAATTTTGTTCATGTACTTTCAGTTTCCTAGATTCATAGGCAATGACTGAATTTTCCTGTAACAGGACTCCTCCCAGCCCTTCTCTGCAAGCATCTGTAC
Source organism: Pinus albicaulis (assembly GCA_034641835.2). NCBI lineage: Eukaryota > Viridiplantae > Streptophyta > Pinopsida > Pinales > Pinaceae > Pinus > Pinus albicaulis. The sequence continues at coordinate 96,261 of JAXQQM020081886.1, forward strand.
ATACAACAAACTCTTTATTAGGATCAACAATTTTTAATATAGGAGCTGAAATAAGTTTTTGTTTCAACTGTTCGAAACTGTTTTGACATTTCTCAGTCCACACGAACTTAACACCCTTCCTTTGTAATGAGGTTATGGGATTTGCTATAGCAGAAAATCTCTCCACAAATCTGCGATAATAGCCTGCAATTCCCATAAATGATCTTACTGCTGAGACATCAGTGGGAACTGGCCATTCTTTAATGGCTTTTATCTTTTCAGGGTCAACTGCCAACCCTTTTACAGAAATTATATGACCCAGATATTGAATTTTATCTCTATAAAATTCACATTTGCTGAACTTGGCATATAGCTGGTTTTCTTTTAAAGTCTGCAACACTATTCTCAGATGTTCCTTATGTTCATCTTCATTTTTAGAATAGACTAAAATATCATCTATGAACACAAGAACAAATTTTTCCAAATACTTATTCAACACACTGTTCATCAGACACATAAAGGTGGCAGGGGCATTCGTCAAACCAAAAGGTAGGACTACAAATTCGTAATGCCCATACCTAGTTCGAAATGCTGTTTTGCTGATGTCTTCTTCTTTAATTCTGAGCTGGTGATACCCAGTCCTGAGGTCTATCTTGGAGAAGACTGAAGCTCCTCTCACTTGGTCAAAAAGATCATCAATTCTAGGAAGTGGATATCTATTCTTAATGGTCAATTTGTTCAGTTGACGATAGTCAATACACATCCTAAAAGTTCCATCCTTATTTTTCACAAATAAAACTGGGGCTCCCCAAGGAGACACACTTGGTCTAATATACCCTTTATCTAACAGTTCCTGTAATTGCATTTTCAGTTCCATTAGTTCAGGAGGGCTCATTCGATAAGGTGCTCGGGAAACAGGTGTTGCCCCTGGTACCAGATCAATTGAAAAATCAATCTCTCCTTTGGGGGGAAGATGAGGAATTTCTTTGGGAAAGACTTCCTTAAATTCTCTGATCACTGGTACATCATCCAGTAACTCTTCCTCAGTTGGTTGTTCTATTTCTTCTACATGCACTGCATAGACTTGGTATCCTTTTCTAGCTGTTCTTTTTAATTGTAAGGCTGATATTTGTCTTATTGAAATGGATTTTGGTTTCCCTTTTAGTGTAAAAGGTTTTCCTTCCTCATCCACACAATGCAGGGTTTTATCCCAGCAGTTCATCAGAGCTTTCTTCTTTTCCAGCCAATCCATTCCTATCAGCAAGTCATAGGATCCTAATGGCAATATGTTCAAATTTACTTCTGTTGTAAAGCCATTTAATTGTAGTGCTGTTTTGGGCAATTTATGTGTAACTTTTCTCTTAGTTCCAGTGGCCAGCTGTACCAACCATGACTGCTGAAATTTTTCAGGTTTAATTTTACATTTTTCTACAATTCCAGGACTAATGTAACTTAAGGAAGCACCTGGATCAATCAAAACAGTAAAAGGTAAGTCAGAAATCTTACCCTCCATTTCCACCATGGTTGCTTGATGTTCTGCTTGCCGATTTTCCAATGTTGCACTGATAGTTGGTATGTTTTTGGCTATGTCATTGACTGTTGTTGCCTCTCGCTCTCTGCTGATTATGTATATATTTCGATGGGGGCAATCCCTCATCATATGGGGTTCTCCACAGCCCCAAAATTTGAGAGGTTCCTTCATTCTGACTGTCCCTTCCTTTTTATTGTTCCCCTCTACTGGTTTTGAAACCACTTGGGACTGAGCAGTTTGACTTTCTTTTGGTTTGCTGAACTTTTTCCTTTGATGATCTCTACCAAAATTCCTTAAATATGCTGGTTTTGGTCTCTTTCCTTTGAACTCACCCTTGTTCATCCAGCCCTTACCTTGTTCAGCTTTACCTCTAAACTGCTGATAGCATAATCTTGCTTTTCTAACAGCTTCATCCATGGTATTTGGGTTGTTAAACTCAATTTTCTCCTTGTACACAGTAGGCAAACAATTTAAAAACCTTTTCACTTTTGCCTTTTCTTCCCTAATGTAAGGGACATACCTCAGTAAATTAGTAAACTTAGTGACAAACTCATCAATAGTGAGCTGCCCTAGCCTAAGTTCATGGAATTATTTTGCTTTATCGTCATAATAACGTTCATTCAAATAACGACTTTTGAACTTAGTCTGAAAATCTTCCCAAGTAACTATCTTTTCATCAATGGCATGCACCATTTTTGTCTCTTCCCACCAGAGTGTAGCTTTTCCTTGTAGCTGGTACACAGCTAATCTAGCCTTCAGATTGCTCTCATATTCATAAACTTGAAAATACTTGATCATGTTCAGCAACCAAGCTTCAGCATCCTCCTCCTTCTCCCCATCATAGGAGGGAGGTTTGATCTTTCTAAATTCTCCCTGCAATTCCCTTTTCTGCTTCTGTTGATTTCTAGCTGCATCCTCATCCTCAGATTCATCCATCTTTCTTTTTCCAGAACCTTCGCCTTCCTGGCTGTTCCAGGAAGTTAGCTCTCTGATGAGCTTTTCCTGCTCCTTACTGGCTGATGACAACATGTCATTTTGTCTTCTTAATTCAGCCAACTCTCATTGCATCCGGTGCAACATAGCCAGTACCGGGGCATTGGGATCTGGAGTAGCAAACTCATCACGCAGATCCACATAAATCGCTTCACCTTCAGCCATTTCAACTTTACACACTCACAACACAAATTAGCAAACTTTTAAAATAAATTTTCAACAAACAACCACATATATTATAACAGTGAGCACCAAATGACAGCCCAATTTTTTGTAACTAGGGCTCTGATACCATTTGTCACACCTCTAGTAACGAAAATTTTTTTTTTTCTAACTTTCCAGATATATAATAGTTTTCTCTCTTGATGGAGTTTCCTCTAGCATCACTATTTCAGAGAACATTCCACATGTGTTTCCTTCAACCCATTATATAAATATCTACCTAACCTCCATGCCTCCTTACATCATCATGGAAGATATAATAATTTTTTTTCTAGACTTTTTAAATAATAGACTACAAGCACGTACATGTTTTTCAATTAATCTCTTCATACATTTACATATATATATTCAACCTATATCTTGTGGAAGCTCCTATAGACTACACACATATATTTGGGGATCCACCTATACATATATAGATGATACACCACTCGTTCATATCCTCCTTGATCCATATATCCTTATATATATATATATGGCATTATACATATATATCACATATATATGTATTTAAACCTTTGTTAACCCCATATATATTGGTACGTGTCATTATATATATATATCCTATATATATAGCTAACCTTTGTTAATAGGATTAATAAATCGATGCCGCCATATATATATATACAATTATAATAAGCCCCCCTTTGGTTATTATGATTCAATCGTAACACTGTTTCCACTTATGAATATAATGGCATTCGTGCCCGACCGATATAGTCCGGTTTCACTACACGTTTGTCTATTACTATTATACCAACTATAGTAGATCGTTATCATGACTGCGCGTGACTATGCTTCCACAGCGATGAGACCTTTGGTGCACATAACAGAGTCTCGTCCCTTTGGTTGCACCACGCCAACGCTGTTGGTTAATAGTTCGATCATTCCGCACGCGTCTTCAACTTATTTATTCCGGAATATATATATTTTTTTTTCTGGTTTCTAAGTCGCCGTGTCAATCCTCAGTTTATACTCATATGCACGTTACCTCCTATAACGATCATTTTAGTGATGTGTTTGATGTTCTCATCTACGAATTAGCGTGGTTTCGACTTAACGTGTAATACTCAATACGTTATTTGATGGTTTGTGGTGCAGGGACGGCGTCTCGAGCAGCTGTGGAGTACCCGACGCCGCCATTCTCAGATTTATGTCCCCTTCAATACATGGCATGCTGCGTTGTCGTTGGGCTCCTGCTTGACCTTGTACCATGCGAGCTGATTACCGTAATGCAATACCGGGTTTGCAACTCAATTACTTCACCAGGTACCTTGCTGTCGATGAGCTAGGTGATTTCCCAATCGACTTTGTGATTCTCTGCTCATCTAGGGCAGTGCGATTAGGGTTTTTGCATCCCCTTCCAATGTACCGTGGCGGTTTACATACACATCTCCCTTCGCGGTTTATGGTCTATTTATCTCGCTATGTTTTTAGTTGAGTCTCACTTCAGCTGAGATGGCAGTGTTTTATTACCGACTCGTTCGGTGAGGGAACAAATCTTTCATGGAGTCTGATACAGGTATCCATATAAAGGCGTAAGAGTTCATGTGTCGTATTAGATCAACCTTTACATGTTGCACTTCGTTTGTTTTTTTTCCACTGTATCTAAATCGTTGGGAAATTTCTTGTGCAGAGAGGGCAGACTTCGGAGCTTCGGGCCGCACTCAGCCCGCATCGAATTGATTAAAACCCAACAACCGGGTTTCCTCCGACCGATTCGCCACACCCTACTCTCCTTGCTATCCTTCGTTTCAAACGCCTGAGCTCAGGTTTTGTATTTCTTCAGGGTTCGAAGGAGAGCCCTACTTTCGACTTGCTCACAGACTCGGTCATATTTTACACGCTTATTTTCTTGGTATCTATTTTCTAGATCGTGGTTTATGCTAGATCAAATGTTCTCTGTCAGAGCTGATTGTTCTTTGTTATAACGACATGTACAGGCTTGGTTCATCTAGCTACGACAGGAGCGCGTTATGGTCGTGGATCTTAATTGGTCGACTACTTTGCTGTAAATGGTGCTCTTGTCTCTGCAACTTTGCCAGGGAAAGAGTCAAATTATTCCATCGGTAAATCCCTTCTCTTAACCTGCCTCATTATTCCTGTTGTTTCTAAAGGTTTTCAGTCTCATGCATCGCAACGAGCATGGCGGCCGCAGGGATACCCTGTCATCCCGTGCTACCATACCTTCCGGGCGTTTATGCGGCCAGGACATTCTTTGCGGTGTTCCAAAATTTTAATTTACTACGCGTTAATTCCTATGTTGCCTGTTTATGTATGAGACCTTTCCTCGTTTAAATTGTAAAAGTGCAGTCGACAAGTAGTATCCCGGGGATCGATATGATGAGTATAGCTAACAGAAATTCATGTACCGGTTTTAAGTTTTATGTTTAAGCTGCACCTTTGTTTTTAAAATCGATTCATCCCACATATATTTGTTTTTGTTTAACCAAACCCTAACTTCCGCGGACGCTCTTCGAGGTACAATTCGAGGGCGTTGAGTTGGAGCACCCCCCCACTGTATAAACTCAATTATTTACATTATGGTTTCGCCACGTTGACCGGGTGTCATTTCACATAGAACTATGGCTCACGCTCATATATTTTCATCCCCAAATTATTCTTATATAGTCGGTAATTGCAGTAAGTCATGGGTTTATTACACGCTCTTATACTCTATTGGTAAGGTATAAGAATATATGTATACTGTTATATTTTGAGCGCGCGGCCTTTATATGTACTTATCTTTTAAGGCAGGCATATGTATATTCAATAGAACTTGCATAAAGGGGCGTTCCCTATAATTTAATCTTGGATTATGATAAGTGTTTCACTAGTTAAATAGGATCTAGAAATGCAATATTCACTCACATAAATGGTATAAAAATGCTATAGAGCAGAGTTAATTATTTCTCTAGCATTTTTTTTTTCGAACTTCATGTTATAATGCCTTTATTATTTTTTTTCCTACCATGTGACATTTAGTTCTGGTACCATATTCTCTGGCATGCATAGGAGCATAAAATTTTACATGGGTAAATATATATATATATAAGTATTCCATAGTCATTGAGTCTTATATTTTAAGTGTAGAGCAAGTCTTGGACTATAATGCTTAGCTCAAAGGTTTGAAATAGATTTAAAAATATAATATGCAATATACATGCTATGAATGGTGTAGCCTTCAACTAGATTAGAGCTTCTTTTGGAAATAGTATGTGCCTTATACAAAATCTAACATATTTGATTTTTTTTTCTATGGTATTCTTGACTTCAGATCTGCTAACATAGGTATTCCATCTGACATATGAACATAAAATTTCACCATTTTACATAAATATGGAGCAACTTAATATTCAATTTCTGTGGGGACTAAGTACCTTCAGATTTAAACCGTGTCTGGTTTAGAGTTTCTGAAGGATTCTATTCCATGGACTACTGGTCTACAACTAAACACAATCTGGAAGGTGAATGCCTGATGATAGATTCTGTTAAATGTAGTACCAATTTTCTCATTTTAATAAAATTCAATTTTATATGTAGCCAATTCATACTGTAATAAAACAAAATAACAAGAATTTCAGAACATACCACAATCTGCAAAATGACCAACCTCCCAACCTTAGAGTCCTCTTTGTCTCCCAGGACTCACCCCCGAGCAAAGATCACCTCCTAGAACAGATCAACCCTTGATCTGCGTAGGAGCAGCTTATTTAAGCTCATAATTCCCCAAAGCATGTTTCTAATTCTGCGTCCAGAATAGCAGGATGCTTTCTTTCCTGTTTAGCCTAGGCTTCCCATCTTGGCATTCTTTAAAGCTGCTTTAAGCTTTTCCTCAGCTTTTCCAGCTTTTTCTCACCTCTTCCCAACTACTCCTCTTCATTGGGAAAATTTAGATTCCTCCTCAAATCTAAATAAATTTCTTTCAAGGATTTTTGAAAGATTTTTGGGGATTTGTTGCCTTATCCATCCTCGTGGATTTGGCAAGTGATCTCTAATTCTCTTTTTGGTCAAAATGCACAATCATTTTATTTATTTTCTCAAATAAAATATGCAAATACATTCACACCATACTCATCCCTTGGGGTCCACCCCCTTAGGATTAAATTTCAAATGTCTAACTTTAAAAGTTCAACACACAAATTGGGGGTGTTACACTGTGTTACACCATTCATCTATAGACAGAGTCTGGAATGGGCCAGGAAGCCTCTGGATTTCACCCTTCCTTGTGAAGGTGATGCATCTAGTAAATGCCCTGCCAGTCTATCTCTGGTTTAGATCTATTGGTGTAATTCCATATTGTTGTGATTCCATAGTGGAATATCTTAATATATTCCCTACGGAGCCTATATTTTCCCATTTGGAACATTGCATAATTGTATGCAAGGAAATAATTATTGTGTTAAAACTCTTCAAAATGAATAGAAGATAAAAATATATCCTTGTATGCATTATTGGATTAGATTCTTAGAGAGGAAAAAGAGTAATCACATGCTTTATTATGTAAGATTATTTAGAGAAACATATATGATTGCATGCATGGGAAAAATATATTTTTGAGTATTAGATTTCTAGAGAAAAGGAAGATGTAATCACATAATATTTATTGTGTTAGCCTTCTTTTGGGAAAAATAATATGTATTTGTCCAACCTAAAGGGATTAGCTATGGTATTAGCTTTATCTTGGGAGAATGTTATGCATAGTTATTGGTTATATCTTTTGGATGAGAGGGAAATGTCACTTTGCATGCATGAAATGATAAGTGGTATGCGTTTGACCCTTGGAAAAGAAATGTGTTTATTTTTCCATGAAATATTTATTTGGTTTCTTTTGGAAAGAAATATATGTTTTACATGCAGGAAGAACAAGATATGTTATTGCATGCACAAAACTATAACTTGTATGTTAACTTTGTTTGAAAATAGAGTTGGCATTGTTATACATAGTAACCATTATGAATAGATCTTGGGTGGAAAATATTTTTTTGGAAAATAACATGTATTCACATGCATAAGTATAACATCTATTGCATTAATCCATATTGAAAAGAAAACATACGAGTAGGCAAAAAGAGAAATTTCTTGTTGGGATAGTTATCTTGAAAATCTTGTTATGCATTTGCATGCACAATATTATTATATAGTATGTTAGCTTTCTTTTGGAAATAATATGAAAGTGCATGCAAGATTTTCTTAGTGTTTGGTGGAAAGAGGATGCTTGATAGTGATTTATTTGTTACTAATGCATGTGAAATGATGTTAAATAAGGAAACTAATGTCAATGTGGTTATGTTTTATACATGCATACAAATAATTTTTGAAGTGTCACAAATAGAGATTGATTATTGGTTTATTAATATTTTATCTAATCATGATATCCACCGTGCCGACGACAGCAATGGCAGGAAAGAAGGATGACTTGAGAAAAGGAAATTTCAAGTTTAACATTGTGGAAGATAAAGAGTTGTTAGTCCATGCAGGTTTAGTAGTTCCAATTGCACAATGATCCCTTGAAGGAAACAGTCTGAATACAAAGACAAAGATTGATGATTCGTGGGTAAATGGTATCAGGATGACTGTAATATCTTATAGCTAGTTATTTTTTGTTTAAGATTATTTTTATATGTAAATTTTATGACAATGGTCAAGGGATGGACTCCCTTATAACCATTGAGTGAGGGGTGACAACCCTCATGAGCGTTTAATAATAAAATTAAACGTTTGCTGGTTTTCACCCTACGGGGTTTCCAGGGTATATCGGTGTCTATTTATGTGATTGTTCATTGTGTCATTTTGATGATGTTAATTTATTTCATGATATGACGTTGATATTATCAATTAGGTGATCTACTAATTGAATTAAAATGATCATGGATCGATGCATAGTTATAGCAGGAAATTTAAGTTAATATGCTACAACAAGGACAATTAATAGTTGTGTAACTCACTATGATTTTTGCTAAATATTTCTCTAAGTGATGATAATGGGTATTTAAATGGTTAATGCAGAAATATATAAAGAAATTTATAAGGTTACACATTCGTAAATGTTGAAAAAAAGTCCTAACTCCATGCATTTTTTCTGCGAGGCTATCGGGGTATGTTACGGAATTCATCAATCTCTGTCTTTGTATTCGGACTGTTTCCTTCAGGGGATCATTGTGCAATTGGAACTACTAAACCTGCATGGACTAACAACTCTTTATCTTCCACAATGTTAAACTTGAAATTTCCTTTTCTCAAGTCATCCTTCTTTCTTGCCATTTCTGTCGTCAGCACACTTGATATCATGATTAGATAAAATATTAATAAACCAATAATCAATCTCTATTTGTGACACTTCAACAAATATTTGTATGCATTTATAAAACATAACCACATTGACATCAGTTTCCTTATTTAACATCATTTCACATGCATTAGTAACAAATAAATCCATATCAAGCATCCTCTTTCCACCAAACACTAATAAAATCTTGCATGCACTTTCCTATTATTTCCAAAAGAAAGCTAACATACTATATAATAATACTGTGTATGCAAATGCATAACAATATTTTCAAGATAACTATCCCAACAAACAATTTCTCTTTTTTCCTACTCGTATGTTTTCTTTTCAATATGGATTAATGCAATAGATGTTATACTTACGCATGTGAATACATGTTCTTTTCCAAAAACATATTTTCCACCCAAGATCTATTCATAATGGTTACTATGTATAACAATGCAAACTCTATTTCAAACAAAGTTAACATACAAGTTACAGTTTTGTGCATGCAATAACATATCTTGTTCTTCCTGCATGTAAAACATATATTTCTTTCCAAAAGAAACCAAATAAATATTTCATGGAAAAATAAACACATTTCTTTTCCAAGGGTCAAACGCATACCACTTATCATTTCATGCATGCAAAGTGACATTTCCCTCTCATCCACAAGATATAACCAATAACTATGCATAATATTCTCCCAAGATAAAGCTAATACCATAGCTAATCCCTTTAGGTTGGACAAATACATATTATTTTTCCCAAAAGAAGGCTAACACAATAAATATTATGTGATTTCATCTTCCTTTTCTCTAGAAATCTAATACTCAAAAATATATTTTTTCCATGCATGCAAGCATATATGTTTCTCTAAATAGTCTTACATAATAAAGCATGTGAGTACCCTTTTTCCTCTCCAAGAATATAATCCAATAATGCATACAAGGATATATTTTTCTCTTCTATTCATTTTGAAGAGTTTTAACACAATAATTATTTCCTTGCATACAAGTATGTAATGTTCCAAATGGGAAAAAAATAGGCTCAGTAGGGAATATCTTAAGATATTCCACTATGGAATCACAGAAATATGGAATTACACCAATAGATCTAAACCAGAGATAGACTGGCAGGGCATTTACTAGATGCATCACCTTCACAAGGAAGGGTGAAATCCAGAGGCTTTCTGGCCCGTTCCAGACTCTGTCTATAAAAGAATGGTGAAACATATCAAGTGTGAGAATGACACACTCCTCTTAGATTTTTCTGATCTTAGGAACCTTAGATTTATAGATCTAAACAATGGACACAAAAGAGAAGTAAAAACCAACCAAGGAAGAACCGGGAAATTCCACTCTCAGGAAAATCTGCAATAGGCTCAAGGAGGACATTGTATAAGCAAGCTAGTGTGAAAATAATGTAGAACAGGGCTGGGTTCCCTTATTTTAGGCTGTGTCAGACCTCAGGAAAATTTTCGGAAAAAATAAATGAGTTTAGAGGTTTTAACAGATCTCCCACAATCAACACTAGCTGAAAATCAGCTAAAGGAGAGAGTTGGTAAATAGAGAAACCGTCCTTCAGGAATTGCGCAGTTTCTACTGGAAGACACTAGAAATCAGCCATTAGACTCATGTTATAGTATGTCATCAAGAAATCAGATCTATAATCAAGTTCCTTTGTAGAAGTATTGGATTTACTTGAAGCAAGAGCAAGAATCCTTCAAAAATAATAGCAGAAACAATTGGAAAAGCTGTAGAAAGACTTGACAACATTTTATATGAGGAGCTTCAACTGATGTAGGTTAATATTCAGATCTAAAACTGATATATGGCTGAAAAATCTTATCCATACCAGATCTAGAAGTACTCAGCCTTCTAAACAATATCCCCCTGGGGTTTTATCAAAATAATGCATAAATAAGTGTAGATCTAGCTTTTAATACACTGAAATTTTTATTGCAAATAAATTCAATCATTATATAATCATGGTCCATATGCAAACAAAGATATTTTCAAAGGATATGGTTACTCATCTCTTGATGCATGCTTGAAATACTCTCTTCCTCTTCCTTGGCTCCATTCTCCATGTATTCTCCCATTTTCCTCTTCTGTTTCTCTCATGGGATTATAATAAAAAAATAGAATTAATTAAAATGGAATAGATTTTATAAATCATAAAAGTATTCCAACTTTTTTCTAAATCATAAAATAATTCCATCTTTTCTAATTCATAAAAGCATTTGAGCTTTTCTAAATCCTAAAAGAATTCCAGCTTTTTCTAAATCATAAAATAATTCCATATTTTCTAAATCATAAAAGCATTCCAGCTTTTCTAAATCACAAAAGCAATCCATAAAGCCTCCACAAATCTGATTTTTCCTAAATCAGAAAAGCATTCCATAAATCCCTCATGCTTTTATTTTTAAAGGTAGATTTTCTTTTTCCTTATGAGAAAAATATTACTTATCCATACTTTTTCCAAATCTATTACTCATTATTTCTAAAACTCATAAAATATACCAACTTGGAAATATAGTTTATTTCCATGGAAGAATATAAATTATTATAAATAAAATAATTAAGAAATAATTCTTCCAATATTCTTATAATCAACAATTACAAGAATATTCTTCATTTAATATCAATATAATAATTAATAATATTTAATTATTTAATAACCCTCATTTTATGAGAGTTTTTATGGTGGCTTATGTGAGGGATATTAGAAACTCCCCCCCTTAAAGACAACATCGTCCTCGATGTTCTTCTCTTGTTGGAACATTAACCTTTAATTTTCATTTCCAATTATTTAGGAAATGTAAAATAATACCTAAATCCTAATACTTTCATAAAAACTCAGGGAGCACTTAGCCCTTTAATCATCAAAATGATAAGAAAACTCTATCAAGTGCACATTGCATTTTATTTAGGAGTTACACTAGTCTTTCTCTCCCACTAGTGTTTTTGCAAATTATTGTCTTTCTCTCCCACTAGTGTTTTTGCAAATTATTGTATTTCTCTCCCACAATAATTTCAATCCAATTCAAACTCATGGTATTTATCTCCAACCATTATGTTAATATTTCCTCTTTATTATTTTCTCCTAGGGATTTTTAGGAGACTTTTAGGAAAGGTCCATGTTGAAATTAACCACCAATAGCTTTCCATAAGCTGGCAAGAAGTCTTCTAAAACTGTCACGTCTCCCATCCCCAGCTTCTTATCCGCATAACATTAACTCGGATATACTCTACTTTTATGCACCTAATTTTTTTCAATAATCAATTTCACATTCATACTTTTATCAAGTCTTTAATTTCTCTTTGGTAATTATAGACACTCTTGGTATTATAAATATTCCCATGAGAAATTTTGGCTTAACCTCAATTCCTATCAGTCAACCCAGTCGACTGATATTTATATGTGTATATAAACATATACTCATTTGTATTTCGCAGATCTGTTTTTCAGAGTTTTTTCCAACTCTAACAGATCAATTTGTCCCTTTCTCTAACTTTTTCAGTTAGCAAGCTTTATAGACTTTCTAACCTCTATAATTATAAAATTTCAGCATCTATGTATAGATATCTACATATACATCTATCTATATTCAGTTAACCTTCTTTGCTTCAACTACTTTTACAGCAGTTTATATTGAAAGTGGATAGACGCTCTTTTCCCAGTATTTTAAATATGTTTACAATCTTCCTTTACCCATAATTTTACTACATATAGCAATAGGGTTATTCTCTTATGTTATTGTTAAGATTATTCAGCATACTTGTAATTCTGGTGCATATTACAACTCTTCCCTTGGACTGTACTTGCTGTTCCTGTTTACTGTTTTGTTAAAAATTTCGGTTTATACACACATCAACTCCATTTTCATTTTAAAAGACAGCAAGCTACACCTGTACATTTGTTATTAGATTTGACATTCAGGAAATCTATCATCTCTAACTTTATTACTACAGGGTACTTATCCCCGGAATCCAACCATTTGTCCCTGCTATTAACCTACTGGATTTTCAGCTAATAGCTCTAATTTGCAATTGCATGAGGTACTGAACAAACAGTCAATCTAAAATTTGCATAAGAAATCATAACATAATGATTCATATAAACTTTTCATAAGAAATCATAACATAACAATTCATATAACCTTATATAAAAATTCATAGATAAATCTCCAAATTTATGTATGCATACCGATACTATGACCAGTCCTCCCAACCTTAGAGTTCGTCTATCTCCAGAACTCACCCCCGAGCTGAGATCCTCCAAGAACAGACTAACTTCAATCTGTTCTGGAGCAGCTTATTTAAGCTATGCTCTCCCCAAAGCCTGTTTCCAATTCTGCGTCCAGAATTTCAGGATGCTTTTATTCCTATTTGCCTAGGCTTCCCTTATTTAGGGACATTAAAGCTGCTTTCTACTTTTCCAGCTTTTCCAGCTTTTTACCTCTTCCCAACTACTTTCCTCATCATTGGGGAATTTATATTTTTCCTCAAAAATCTAAATTAGAAATAACTTCTTTCGAGGATTTTTGAAAGATTTTGGGGAAAGTCTTTACCTTTTCCATAACCTCATGGATTAGGCATGTGATCTCAATTTCTCATTTGGTCATAGTGCATACACAATATTTTTTTTATTTTTCATAAATAAATAATTAACCACATCCACACAATAATTATCCATTGGGGTCCACTCCCCTTTGGATTTATGTTCAAATGTCTAATTTGAAAAGCATAGAACTTGGGGGTGTTACAAAAACTCTAGAGTTATTTCCTGAATACCCCGACTAAAGTATTCATTAACTCAACAATAAAATAAAATATTACCTCATTACATCAATCCCATCATAGCTTCCATAGCCATTGAATCCAATAAAAATTCAATGTCTACAAATCCACTGTAATTTACATAATTTTCCATTGCATATTATCATTAAGGCAAGGAACATTTATGTACACCATGCATCTATACTTGACCCACAACATGGGGTCCAAAATTTGTCAAAGCACATTGACAACAATTCATCGCATGTAATATAGGTGGTATACATTCAAAATTTTCACATAATAATAATAATCATGTAGCTTAGAAAAAAGACATTAACATATGTTGCATACCATAGCATGATACTTTATTTAAGGTCTCACCTTAGCAGCCATCAATATTGTAGAGAACTAACAGTCCCATTGAACACTAGGACACAAAATGTGATTCTTTTTTTTTCTTTTTCTTTTTTCGCTTACCATTAGCTTGCAACCATATAAGCGACAACCATTGAGAAATTTTGTGAAAATAATTTGCAATCATGAAATCTACAATCACTCTAGACTTTTTTTTCAAATAGTATGCAAGCATGCAATCTACAACCAATTCGACATTCCATCAAACAATTTTCAAGCATGCAATCTACATCCATTGAGGAATTTTAACAACAATTTGCAAGCATGCAATCTATGGTGGATAAGGAATTCTTCCAAATAGTTGGCAAGCATACAATCTACTACCATTGAGGGACTAGTTAGCAAAGATGAAATAAATTTCCATAAATATGTTTATACTCTCATAGAGATAGTAAAACTAGAATTTCTGGAACATCATGAATCATATTAATATCATCAATGGTAAAATTTCTGCTAATAACAGAACCAACAATCCCTACAACAGCGTCTAATCAGGAAATTTGACCAAATTATGGATCCATTTCTAAACATAACTTTTTCTTGGAATCACCATGGGGGTTACATGATCTCAAGGTATGAAAACCCCTTGATATTAAAGATTAATCACATCCAGAACTTCCACGGATGAAATTATTTAAAATAAAAAACCGTGGATCTCAATTACCACTTTTTGTCGAACACATTGAATGCAAACTTTCCTCTACAACTCTAAATGAAGAAAGAGAACCCACAATTATGCTACTATGATTTTTTTTCATTGAATTTAAGTTCACTATGTGAGTTCTATTTCACTCGTTGCTTATTTTTAACAACTAAAGAGTTTCGTTCAAGTATATATATATTTTGTTTTCAAAATTCCATTGTCCTCTTCAGGGTCAAACCCAACTTCTATATTATTTAGTTATCACACCAACCATACATGTATTCATTATTTATAGGTAGTGCATGATAAATTTAGCCATGTTTTTTCATTTTTTTTTCTTATGCACCATAATAATTTTTCTCACATTATGCATGCAAAGGTTGGTAATTAATCGACAATATAAACAGTGAGTGCTCAAGATGGTTCATAGGTACAATAGAAGTTTTATTGTCTTTTATCCACATCCATATTAAAATTTCATGAGCACAACTTTTAAAGAAACATTATAAATGTCTACTCTTTCATGCAGTCATTAATCATGCAACATGCATCTCATGTTAATTGTAGTATACTACAAGTTTAATTAAAATCATACCTGAGATTATGCCCACTAGCATCATACCTCTACTTCCTTTTTTCATAACGATTCCCAAAAGGCGCCAGTGTTGCAACCTTTTGCTCTGATACCATTTGTAACATACCCTGATAACCTCGCAGGAAAAATGCATGGAGTTAGAATTTTTTTTCAACATTTACGAATGTGTAACCTTATAAATTTCTTTATATATTTCTGCATTAACCATTTAAATACCCATTATCATCACTTAGAGAAATATTTAGCAAAAATCATAGTGAGTTACACAACTATTAATTGTCCTTGTTGTATCATATTAACTTAAATTTCCTGCTATAACTATGCATCGATCCATGATCATTTTAATTCAATTAGTAGATCACCTAATTGATAATATCAACGTCATATCATGAAAGAAATTAACATCATCAAAATGACACAATGAACAATCGCATAAATAGACACCGATATACCCTGGAAACCCCGTAGGGTGAAAACCAGCAAACGTTTAATTTTATTATTAAATGCTCGTGAGGGTTGTCACCCCTCACTCAATGGTTATAAGGGAGTCCATCCCTTGACCATTTTCATAAAATTTACATATAAAAATAATCTTAAACAAAACATAACTAGCTATAAGCTATTACAATCATCATGATACCATTTACCCACGAATCATCAATCTTTGTCTTTGTATTCAGACTGTTTCCTTCAGGGGATCATTGTGCAATTGGAACTACTAAACCTGCATGGACTAACAACTCTTTATCTTCCACAATGTTAAACTTGAAATTTCCTTTTCTCCAGTCATCCTTCTTTCCTGCCATTTCTGTCGTCAGCACACTTGATATCATGATTAGATAAAATATTAATAAACCAATAATCAATCTCTATTTGTGACACTTCAACAAATATTTATATGCATGTATAAAACATAACCACATTGACATTAGTTTCCTTATTTAACATCATTTCACATGCATTAGTAACAAATAAATCACTATCTAGCATCATCTTTCCACCGAACACTAAGAAAATCTTGCATGCACTTTCATTATTTCCAAAAGAAAGCTAACATACTATATAATAATACTATGCATGCAAATGCATAACGAGATTTTCAAGATAACTATCCCAACAAGCAATTTCTCTTTTTTCCTACTCGTATGTTTTCTTTTCAATATGGGTTAATGCAATAGATGTTATGCTTATGCATGTGAATACATGTTCTTTTCCAAAAACATATTTTCCACCCAATATCTATTCATAATGGTTACTATGTATAACAATGCCAACTCTATTTCAAACAAAGTTAACATACAAGTTATAGTTTTGTGCATGCAATAACATATCTTGTTCTTCCTACGTGTAAAACATATATTTCTTTCCAAAAAAACCAAATAAATATTTCATGGAAAAATAAACACATTTCTTTTCCAAGGGTCAAACGCATACCACTTATCATTTCATGCATGCAAAGTGACATTTCCCTCTCATCCAAAATATATAACCAATAACTATGCATAATATTCTCCCAAGATAAAGCTAATACCATAGCTAATCCCTTTAGGTTGGAAAAATACATATTATTTTGCCCAAAAGAGGGCTAACACAATAAATATTATGTGATTTCATCTTCGTTTTCTCTAGAAATCTAATATTCAAAACTATATTTTTCCCATGCATAAAAGCATATATGTTTCTCTAAATAATCTTACATAATAAAGCATGTGATTACCCTTTTTACTCTCCAAGAATATAATCCAACAATGCATACAAGGATATATTTTTCTCTTATATTCATTTTGAAGAGTTTTAACACAATAATTATTTCCTTGCATACAAGTATGTAATGTTCCAAATGGGAAAAAATAGGCTCAGTAGGGAATATCCTGAGATATTCCATTATGGAATCAGAACAATATGGAATTACACGAATAGATCTAAACCAGAGATAGACTGGCAGGGCATTTACTAGATGCATCACCTTCACAAGGAAGGGTGAAATCCAGAGGCTTCCTGGCCCGTTCTAGACTCTGTCTATAGAAGAATGGTGATACATAGAAAGTGTGGGAATGACACAATCCTCTTAGATTTTTCTGCTCTTAGGAACCTTAGATCTATAGATCTAAACAATGGATCCAAAAGAGAAGTAAAAACCAACCAAGGAAGAAGCGCTAAATTCCACTCTCAGGAAAATCTGCAATAGGCTCAAGGAGGACATTGTATAAGCAAGCCAGTGTGAAAATAATGTAGGACAGGGCTAGGTTCCCTTATTTTAGGCTGTGTCAGACCTCAAGAAAATTTTCGGCAAAAATAAATGAGTTTAGAGGTTTTAACAGATCTCCCACAATCAACACTAGCTGAAAATCAGCTAAAGGAGAGAGTTGGTAAATAGAGAAACTGTCTTTTAGAAATTGTGCAGTTTCTGCTGGAAGACACTAGAAATCAGCCATTAGACTCATGTTATAGTATGGCATCAAGAAATCAGATCTATAATCAAGTTCCTTTGTAGAAGTATTGGATTTACTTGAAGCAAGAGCAAGAATCCTTCAAAAATAATAGCAGAAACAATTGGAAAAGCTGCAGAAAGACTTGACAACATTTTATAGGAGGAGCTTCAGCTGATGTAGGTTAATATTCAGATCCTAAAAGTATTCCAGCTTTTTCTAAATCATAAAATAATTAAATATTTTCTAAATCATAAAAGCATTCCAGCTTTTCTAAATCACAAAAGCAATCCATAAAGCCTCCACAAATCTAATTTTTCCTAAATCAGAAAAGCATTCCATAAATCCCTCATGCTTTTATTTTTAAAGGTAGATTTTCTTTTTCCTTATGAGAAAAATATCAGTTATCCATACTTTTTCCAAATCTATTACTCATTATTTCTAAAACTCATAAAATATACCAACTTGGAAATATAATTTATTTCCATGGAAGAATATAAATTATTATAAATAAAATAATTAAGAAATGATTCTTCCAATATTCTTATAATCAACAATTACAAGAATATTCTTCATTTAATATCAATATAATAATTAATAATATTTAATTATTTAATAACCCTCATTTTATGAGAGTTTTTATGGTGGCTTATGTGAGGGATATTACACATATTGTTTTCGTTGACCTCGCATTCAGGTTAGAATTTGATAAATTAAAACGTCTTGTAAATCTGATAGTTAACCTCGGTTTTATGTTTATATATATAATCGGTCTCGTTCTTATTAAATGCATCTTCTTGAACGGGTTTGTTTATTTTTTTCTATCATTATATTGGGTCACTACCGTAAGTGTAATATAACCTCGTTTGCATAAAAGAAATATTAATGTTTGACCCGGCGCTACCATAATTTTTATGATTGTGATATAACAAAGATAGTTAACATGTATCATATATAACTATAAATTATTCTCACATTGGTAAACCGTTTATGTATAATACTCTCACCAATAATGGACCGAGCATTATTCACTTGCTATTAAGGATAATCTTTGTTGGATTTCGTTGTTGGTTAGAGAAGTGAAAAGGGAAAAACAGAGTTTCCTGTAAATAGAAGTAATATCTACACTCCTCTCTCGAAGGCTTTCTTTTGAAGTTATGTTGTCATTCAAATTTTTATAACACATATGAGATTCCTATTGTGTGCTCATCTATGGAGGGGAAAAGTCTCTCTAGCAAATTAATTAGGAGACAATTATGAGTATTGCAGAGTTTATTCATTTCTACTTTAGCTTCTTGCATGTATATTCAAAATCCCTTCATATATATATCAAATCCACTATATTATAAAGGCTTTAGATTTCTCTATTGTATGCATGCATACATTAACATTGTTATATGAAGCAGAAGCAGATTAAAAACTGAGTCATCAAATTTTTCTATGGAGATAAGTATTTTTATATTTAGACCAATTATATCTTAGAGATTCTATAAGATTTTTCTCTTCGGATTTAAGTTCTACAACAAATGCATAATGCCAAGGGTACATTCCTTATGGTTCCTTCTGCTAAATGTAGAACTGATAACAAATCTACCCTCCAATAAATATGTGTTTTATTTTTTTTTTATATGTAGCCAATCCATACTGATTTAAGTAGATGAAGTATCTTATTAAAGACATACCGTTCATGCAGTAGACCAACCTCCCAACCGTAGAGTTCTATTTTTCCTCCCAGAACTCACCCCCAAGCTGAGACCACCTCCACCACAGATCAACCTCTAATCTGTTTAGGAGTAGCTTATTTAAGCTATTTTCCCCAAGCCTGTTTCTAATTCTGCGTCCAGAATAGCAGGATGCTTTTTTCCTGTTTGCCTAGGCTTTCCCATTCTTGGGATTCTTTAAAGCTGATTTAAGCTTTTCCTCAGCTTTTCTAGCTTTTCACCTCTTCCCAACTACTTTCCTCATCATTCGGGAAATTTAGATTTTTCCTCAAATCTAAATTAGAAATAATTCCTTCCAAGGATTTCTGAAGGATTTTTAGGGGAATACTTGCCTTATCCATCCTCATGGATTTAGCAAGTGGTCTCTAAGTCTCATTCTTGGTCTATATGCACATCATAAATTTTATTTATTTCTTCAACTAAAATATTGAATTACATCCATATTTTATTTATCCTTTGGGGTCCACTCCCCTTAGGACTAAAGTTCAAATGTCAAACTTTAAAATTTCAACACATAAATTGGGGGTGTTACATATTCCCCCTCTGAAAATAAACACCGTCCTTGGTGTTGTTATTCAACTACTAGAGTTGAATTAAACAAAAATGGATATTTTTCCATCATTTCAGCTTCCCTTTCCCAGGTAGCTTCTTCAGCAGTAAAGTGCTTCCACTGCACTTTTAGTCTGGCCACCGTTCTGTTTCTCAATTCAATTTCTTCCCGCTCCAATATTTAAAGCGGTTCTGGCAGAAACTCCCCTTCTGGTTCCACCTGTACAACATTCCAATCAATTATGTGAGAAGCATCATGCACATATCTTTTTAATAATGAAACATGAAACACATTATGCATTTTAACATGGGGGGGTAAGGCCAGCTTGTAAGCCACTGGTCCCACCCTCTCTAATACTTCAAAAGGACCACAATATCTAGGAGCTAGTTTCGCACAACTTCCAGCATAAAGTGTGCTCTTTTTGGGTTTAATACACAAATACACATGGTCTCCCACTTTGAATTCTCGGTGCACTCGTTTCTTGTCAGCATAATTTTTCTGGCGATCTTGTGCTGTCTTGATGTTTCTTTGTATATTTTTGACAATTCTTTCCATCTCTTGTAGTGCATTTGGTCCCAACACCAGTTTATCCTCTGGTTGGCTCCAGCTCAAAGGAGTACGACACTTTCTCCCATAAAGTGCCTCAAATGGACTCATCTTAATAGAGGATTGGTAGCTATTATTATAGGTAAACTCAGCTAAATGCAGATACTCTTCCCACTTTGATGGCCTATCCATTACATACATTCTCAACATATCCTCCAGAATTTGATTAGTCCTTTCTGTCTGCCCGTCAGTTTGAGGGTGATAGGCAGTACTAAAATTCAACTTAGTACCCATCCCTCCAAACAATCCTTTCCAAAATGCTGCTGTAAACTTAGCATCCCGATCTGAAACAATTACCTTGGGAACTCCATGAAGCCTTACTATCTCCTTCAGGAAAGCATTTGCTACTTGAGCTGTTCCAAAGGTAGATTTCACTGGTATAAAGTGGGCAGCTTTTGTTAGAGTGTCTACTACTACCATTACAGAATCATGCTAATATTTTTTTTTGGGTAATCCTGTTATAAAGTCCATGGAAACTGTATCCCATTTCCATTCTGCAATTGGCAAAGGGTTCAAAAGTCTCGCTGGATGTTGATGCTCCACTTTGACTAATTGACATTCCATGCACCTACTTAAATATTCTACTACATCTCTTTTCATTCCTAGCGAGAACAATTTCTTTTTCAGTGTTGTTAGCATTTTCTGATATCCTGGATGTCCTGCATATGGCTGTTTGTGGTACTCATCCAGAATCTCTCTTTTCAAGGACTCTACCTGGGGAACATACAACCTATTTTTATAACAGATCAACCCTTGTTGGTTTTGAGTGAAATCAGTTTTCTCTTTTTTCTGTAATTTCACTAAGAGTGTTTCATAGTTTTGATCCTGACTTGCTGCTTTCCTCACCAATTCTTCTAGTTCGATTTGAACACTGCTTCCAATGTTGTTTATATTCTGACAAGCATTCCTGCTTAATGCATCAGCAATTTTATTCTCTTTTCCCTTGATATGTTTGATATCCATATCAAATTCACTTAAAAAAGACAGCCATCTGGCTTGTCTTGCATTCAGATCGGTTTGAGAAAAGAAATATTTGAGACTAATATGATCAGTCATCAATGTAAAAATTTTCCCAAGAAGATAGTGCCGCCACATTTTCAAAGCATGGATAACAGCTGCTAATTTTAAATCATAGGCACTATAATTTTGTTCATGAATTTTCAGTTTTCTAGATTCATAGGCAATAACTGAATTTTCGTGCAATAGGACTCCTCCCAATCCTTCTTCACAAGCATCTATACATATCACAAATTCCTTATCAGGATCTGCAATTTTCAAGATAGGGGCTGAAATGAGTTTTTGTTTTAATTGCTCAAAACTATTTTGCCATTTTTCAGTCCACACAAATTTAACACCTTTCCTTTGTAATGAAGTTATGGGATAGGCTATAGCAGAAAATCTTTCTACAAATCTGCGATAATAGCCCGCAATTCCCATAAATGATCTTACTGCTGAAACATCAGTAGGGACTGGCCATTCTTTAATGGCTTTTATCTTTTCAGGGTCAACTGCCAACCCTTTTTCAGAAATAATATGACCCAGATATTGAATTTTATCTTTATAGAATTCACATTTGTTGAACCTGGCATATAGTTGGTTTTCTTTGAGAGTCTACAACACTATTCTTAGGTGTTCCTTATGTTCGTCCTCATTTTTGGAGTAGACTAAGATATCATCTATGAACACAAGCACAAATTTATCCAAATACTTATTCAACACACTGTTCATCAGACACATAAATGTGGCAGGGGCATTTGTCAATCCAAAAGGTAGGACTACAAATTCGTAATGCCCATACCTGGTTCGAAATGCTATTTTGCTGATGTCTTCTTCTTTAATTATAAGCTGGTGATAACCAGTCCTTAGGTCAATCTTGGAAAAGACTGAAGCTCCTCTCACTTGATCAAAAAGATCATCAATTCTTGGCAAAGGGTATCTATTCTTAACAGTTAACTTGTTCAGTTGACGATAGTCAATGCACATCCTAAAAGTTCCATCTTTCTTTTTCACAAATAAAACCGGGGCTCCCTAAGGAGACACACTTGGTCTTATATACCCTTTATCTAACAATTCCTGTAATTGCATTTGCAGTTCCATTAGTTCAGGGGGACTCATTCGATAAGGTGCTCGGGAAACAGGTGTTGCTCCTGTTACCAGATCGATTGAAAAATCAATCTCTCTTTTGGGGGCGAGATGAGGGATTTCCCTGGGAAAGACTTCCTTAAATTCTCTGATTACTGGTACAGCATCCAGTAACTCTTCCTCAGTTTTTTGTTCTATTTCTTCTACATGCACTGCATAAACTTGGTATCCCTTTCTAGCTGTTCTTTTCAATTGTATGGCTGAAATTTTCCTTACAGAAATGGGTTTTTGTTTCCCTTTGAGAATAAAAGGTTTCCCTTCCTCATATACACAATGCAGAGTCTTATCCCAGAAATTCATCAAGGCTTTCTTCTTTTCCAGCCAGTCCATTCCTATCAACAAATAATATGACCCCAAGGGCAGAATATTCAAATTTACCTCTGTTTGAAAATCATTTAACTTAATTTCTGTGCGAGGCAGTTTATGTGTTACTTTTCTCTTAGTTCCAGTGGCTAGCTGTACCAACCATGATTGCTGGAATTTCTCAGATTTAAGATTACATTGTTCTACAATTTTTGGACTAATGTAACTCAAAGAAGCACCTGGATCAATCAGAACAGCAACAGATAAGTTAGAAATCTTACCCTCTATTTCCACCATGGTTGCTTGATGTTCTGCTTGTCGATTTTCCAGGGCTGCACTTATAGTTGGTATATTTCTGGCTACATCATTTACTGTTGTCGCCTCTCGATCTCCCATGAGCATATGAATGTTCCTATGGGGGCAGTCTCTCAAAATATGGGGTCCTCCACAGCCCCAACATTTCAAGGGTTCCTTCATTCTAGCTGTCCCTTCCTTCTTACTTTCTCCCTCCATTTGTTTTGAAGCCACTTGGGATTGAGCAGTTTGATTTTCTCTGGGTTTATTAAACTTTTTCCGCTGATGATCTCTGCCAAAATTCTTCAAATAGGCTGGTTTCTGTTTCCTTCCTTTGAATTCATTTTTCTGTACCCAGTTTTTCCCTTGTTCAGTTTTTCCTTTGAACTGTTGGTAACATAATCTGGCTTTTCTAACAGCTTCCTCCATAGTTTTTGGGTTGTCAAACTCAATTTTGTCCTTGTATGCAGTAAGAAAACAATTCAAAAATCTTTGAACTTTTTCCTTCTCTTCCCTTATGTAGGGTACATATCTCAGTAGATTTGTAAACTTAGTAACAAATTCATCAATAGTGAGCTGTCCCAGCCTAAGTTCATGAAAT
Organism: Pinus albicaulis; assembly: GCA_034641835.2. Taxonomy (NCBI): domain Eukaryota; kingdom Viridiplantae; phylum Streptophyta; class Pinopsida; order Pinales; family Pinaceae; genus Pinus; species Pinus albicaulis. The sequence continues at coordinate 120,336 of JAXQQM020081886.1, forward strand.
TCTTTTGCTTTGTCATCATAGTAACGCTCATTCAAGTAGCGATTTTTGAACTTAACCTGGAAATATTCTCAAGTAACTATCTTTTCATCAATGGCATGGACCATTTTCGTCTCCTCCCACCACAATGTAGCTTTTCCTTGTAACTGGTAAACAGCTAATCTGGCCTTCAGATTACTTTCATATTCATAGACCTGGAAATACTTGATCATGTTCAATAACCAAGCTTCCACATCCTCTTCTTTCTCCCCATCATAGGAGGGAGGTTTGATCTTCTGGAATTCTCCCTGCAATTCCTTTTTCTGTTTATGCTGCTATCTAGTAGCCTTCTCATCATCAGACTCATCCATATTTCTCTTTCCGGAACCTTTGTCTTCTTGGCTATTATGGGAAGTTAATTCTCTGATGAGCTTTTCCTGCTCCTTGCTGGCTGATGACAACCGGTCATTCTGGCTTCTTAATTCAGCCAATTCTCGTTGTAACCGGTGTAACATGGCCATCATCGTAGCGTTGGGGTCTGGTGTAGCAAACTCATCCCGTAGATCCACATAAATCCCTTCACCTTCAGCCATTTCAACTGTACACACTTCATACACAGATCAGCAAGATTTATAAAATTTATACTTCCTCAAACAAAACAAAAACATAACAATAGTGAGCACAATTTACGATAGCCCAATTTTTTTTCTCGAGCTCCGATACCACTTGTCACACCTTTTTTTTTTTTTTTTTCTTGGTGTCTTTGCCTATTTATATAAATTCCACTAGTTCATCTTAGGTTTTCTCATTCTCAACCCATTTGAATTTTAGTTAGGGTCAAGAAGTATTAACCCTTTTTATTTATTTATTATAGTATAACCTTTTCAACCCTTTTTATTTATTAATTATAGTATAACCTTTTCAACTCTCATTTTAGACATTTTTATATCTAAAAATATATATATAAAAATTGTGAGAATATTAATTTCCCCTTTAGGCACTTATATACTTAAACCCAATAGCAAAATTGTGATCAAATAGTCCATTCAGCGCTTTATATATAAAAATCTAAATACAATAGTCCACGTAGACATTCTTATATATAAAATCTTGATGCGATAGCCTACGTAGACATTTATATGTATAACATCGGCCAACAATAGTACGCTATCATCGCAATGATTTAGTATGCCACGTAATGGTTTTATGTATCTGCCCACATGTATATCGGCGTTGTGTATCTATATCCTCATGTATAATTACCCATTATGAAACCTACAGTTTTTCATACTTGTTGCTAAGCCGATTTATATTATTCCTTATGCATGGTTGAGGAATCGATTTCTGATCAGTGAGATCGATAGGTTTAGTTCGGAATACCTCGTCCACGTAACCGTGATATTGATCAAACCCTAAACTGTGTGGTTCCTCACACATTAATGACATGTACTTACACGCGCCCAAGACATTCGATTTCAGGTTTATATGTGACAGACGGTTTTCTTGTTGTGCTAACGTTGCGTGTCTGAGTATGAAAAGATTGTACAATTCAGAAAATCGTCATTTGGTTGGGAGAGGTGCACGTGTCCTCTCCTCCATCGCCATAAGATTTCAGACTACAGATTAGCGTGCCTCTGGTTCATGACTGGGAAAATTCGATTCAACATTCGTACCACTTCTCCTGAACTGGAAACACATTTCATCAACAGCTGGATAGAGGAGATGGAAAGGTCATTTCAGTAAGGATGAATTCGCCAGAAACTTGTTTGCCAGGTACCATGAAAAACTTAAATAATATTAAACTTATCAATTGGTACCAAGGTTGCTGGGCAACGTGATTCTTGAAATCCCCCTCGGGATTTTGTCAAAACGCGGGGTCGCTGCATCAATTCCTGAACTGGATTTCACATGTACGTTGGTTGATTTCATCCTAGGGTTCCTGGTTCTCATTATAATCCCTACATTGTCCAGGATTCCTTACTGTTCTTCTAGCTCCTTTTTATTTTGTTTTATTTCTTCCAAGCCTCTCGGCGTTTAGTTATTCGTGGGTTCCCTTTTACATAGAATGAATTCTTTTCCCTATTTTGTCCAGGCACGGTGATTTGGTTGTGTTTTTTTTTTGTAAGCTGTTCTTATGATGCTTTTCACGGTTGCTGCACGACCTCGTGGCAGGTTCCAGATTTGAGGTTTGTTTACCGCGACGCAAGCTCGTTTACATGCCTGCAGGTTTCATCACTGGTGGGTAACTCTTTTTCTCGTTGGATATCTTCCCTACTCTCTGCTTCCTAACAAATTTATCTACTCTTTTCTCAGTCGTTTTATGTCACGACGGTGATCGTTCATTTTTTTTTCTTCATGGTTTTTATGAATATTCTTTGCATTTACCTATACGCCCCCACTAACTCACTTTTACGGCGATCGTGGGGTACAGGTTGCCCATGAACCGATTCTTCAAAGAATGATTGGGGTGCAGCTCCTGTTGCCGAGGATCACAATTTTTTTTCCATTTATTCCCGTAAGTTGGCTGAGGGTTTGGCCTTCGTAGTTGTAAGAAAGGGTCAAGGGATTTAGTCATATCGACGCCGTGGCCCCATAGGCAGTTGGTTGTCATTTCATTACTCTTCGGCTATCAACTAAAGAAGACTCTATTTAGTAGCATTTCTACTGTAAGACGTTTTTCATTCTAGATTATTCCTCTGTCGAACGCAGGTCGAATTTAGGTTAATTTGTGCAGGAGTGCTCCGTCATTTTTCCAAACCTATTACGCCTTTCTCTCTCTGGTTTATTTATGTGATTTATGTTTATAAAATGCAGTAGTAGTTTGTCTTTCACGCCTGAAAACCCTAGGTATTCATTTAAAATGATGTTACAACAATAAGCGCTCTGTTTTAATAGCACTGGTAACCGATCGTAATTTAAATTTCCGAACCATAGTTTAAGTTAACGTAGCAGGAATTTTTTTTTAAAGTTACAGGAGATAATTAGTTCCATGCCTCAGTGTAATATTTTTCCTCGAATTTCTAACCACCACTGTTACGGCGATCCTTATCACTCGAAGGTTCTTGCCGCATTTGAAATTCTGGTTAATAGCTATGTTTTACCCGCATATTGTTTTCGTTGACCTCGCATTCAGGTTAGAATTTGATAAATTAAAACGTCGTGTAAATCTGATAGTTAACCTCGGTTTTATGTTTATATATATAATCGGTCTCGTTCTTATTAAATGCATCTTCTTGAATGGGTTTGTTTATTTTTTTCTGTCAATCTATTGGGTCACTACCGTAAGTGTAATCTAACCTCGTTTTCATAAAAGAAATATTAATGTTTGACCCGGCGCTACCATAATTTTTATGATTGTGATATAACAAAGATAGTTAACATGTATCATATATAACTATAAATTATTCTCACATTGATAAATCGTTTATGTATAATACTCTCACCTATAATGGACCGAGCATTATTCACTTGCTATTAAGGATAATCTTTGTTGGATTTCGTTGTTGGTTAGAGCAGTGAAAAGGGAAAAATAGAGTTTCCTGTAAATAGAAGTAATATCTACACTCCTCTCTCGAAGGCTTTCTTTTGAAGTTATGTTGTCATTCAAATTTTTATAACACATATGAGATTCCTATTGTGTGCTCATCTATGGAGGGGAAAAGTCTCTCTAGCAAATTAATTAGGAGACAACTATGAGTATTGCAGAGTTTATTGATTTCTACTTTAGCTTCTTGCATGTCTATTTAAAATCCTTTCATATATATATCAACTCCACTATATTATAAAGGCTTTAGATTTCTCTATTGTATGCATGCATACATTAACATTTTTATATGAAGCAGAAGCAGATTAAAAACTGAGTCATCAAATTTTTCTATGGAGATAAGTATTTTTAGATTTAGACCAATTATATCTTAGAGATTCTATAAGATTTTTCTCTTTGGATTTAAGTTCTACAACAAATGCATAATGCCAAGGGTACATTCCTTATGGTTCCTTCTGCTAAATGTAGAACTGATAACAAATCTACCCTCCAATAAATATGTGTTTTATTTATTTTTTATACGTAGCCAATCCATATGGATTTAAGTAGATGAAGTATCTTATTAAAGACATACCGTTCATACAGTAGACCAACCTCCCAACCGTAGAGTTCTATTTTTCCTCCCAGAACTCACCCCCGAGCTGAGACCACCTCCACCACAGATCAACCTCTAATCTGTTTAGGAGCAGCTTATTTAAGCTATTTTCCCCAAGCCTGTTTCTAATTATGCATCCAGAATAGAAGGATGTTTTTTGCCTGTTTGCCTAGGCTTTCCCATTCTTGGGATTCTTTAAATCTGATTTAAGCTTTTCCTCAGCTTTTCCAGCTTTTCACCTCTTCCCAACTACTTTCCTCATCATTGGGGAAATTTATATTTTTCCTCAAATCTAAATTAGAAATAATTCCTTCCAAGGATTTCTGAAGGATTTTTAGGGGAATACTTTCCTTATCCATCCTCATGGATTTAGCAAGTGGTCTGTAAGTCTCATTCTTGGTCTATATGCACATCAGAAAGTTTATTTATTTCTTCAACTAAAAAATTGAATTTCATCCATATTTTATTTATCCTTTGGGGTCCACTCCCCTTAGGACTAAAGTTCAAATGTCAAACTTTAAAATTTCAACACATAAATTGGGGGTGTTACATACAGCCTCCCCCTGCTACCAGAAAGTCCACCGCCCTTCCGGTGAAGCCAAGCCTCAGAACTTCTAGTAGTGCAAGGACGAGTAGTGACAGCTCTGCAAGTGAGGACTCGGAATGGAAACATTCTAGTTCTCCCTCCTCTTCAGAACACTTAGCCCCAGATCATGAAAACAAGGTTGCGGATGCCCTGGATGAAGACTACAGCTGCCCTATCGTGGAAGAAATTCCACCACCTGATGGCAAACAACTTGACAACTAGTAGGTTCATGGGCCTCCTTAACTCTTTTTGGTTTTTTGGCTTCACCATCAAAGTAGCTATGGAAAAGCTGTCTATTTCAGTCATGCTAGCTCTTTCTGTATTTTCAGTTTCTTGTTTACAACAATGTATGCTGGTTTCTTGCTTATGGACAACACTTTTGAGTCGGTTTCCCGGTCATCGGTGACTTATATTTTGGATTTTCTGAACTTGCTTCCCTCCAGCATTTGCTAGTTTTGCAATCTGGAGGAGAAGACGGCTATGTACATTATGTGCCATTATAATAGATTAAACTTACTTATAAAAAAAAATATTTATAACAACATCAATTTATAATAACACATATCAATTAACTATTTAATACTAAAATCAATACAATAAATAAACTCAATTAATTTTAATTAAAAATTTTCATTAATTTGACTTTTTTATAATTTTATTTTTCATAATACTATAATTTAATAATATAGGGAAAAAATATTAATTCTAAATTTTTGTTTAGAATATGAATGGTTTTAAATATAATAAAAAATATAAATACTTATTAATTTTATACTAATTAACGTATAAAATAATTTTAATTATCAACATCATAATATTTATACTCAATCTTAAACACATGCATAAAATAGTGTTAATTCTAGAATTAATTATAAGTGTGATATGTGTGAACATGTCACCTTGTGAGTCATTATGTGTAATGTTTGTGGCTATGTGTATGTTTGTGTGCATCCCATGTTTGTTGTGTGCATGTATGCATGTGAGTGATTATGCCTGAATGCCAGGATTGTGTGGGTGTGCATATGTGGTTAGTCCCATGCCAATGATGAACTATTTTTGGGGTCATATAAGCTCTCACCTTCATTTAGTTAACCCTATTAATAGAGATTTTACATATCAAAACTAAGATGAGCTTTCTATATATAGATTTTTGGTTTATTTAAAACATAACATTAATTTGGAAATATTAAAATATTTTTTTTTAATAATATTTTTTTTTATATTAAAAAGATATAAATTTTATAAAACAGTATTTATCATTATTTGAAATTTAAAATATAATAATTAAATAAATTGAAAATTAAATTAATGATAAAAATAAACTAACATAATTATAAAAATATTTAAATTTAATTATTAAATATTATTTAGAATTTAGAATTTGAAAAATTATATATATATATTATAAAAATAAACTAGCATAATTTCAGCAATTGTATGAGTATGGATTATTATCATGTTTTATTATAAAAAGTATAAATATCAATAATACGTTATTATGTTTATCATTGATAATTATATAAGTAAAAATATTATGATGTCGATAATTAATTAATATGTTTTTCTGAAGAACCCCAAACCACTTTAGTGTATACTCACCCAGGGAAATGTTTGAGCATATAGTGTTGGTAAATGTTTGAGCATATAGTGTTGGTAAAGGAAGAAAAGCGCCAAAGGAGGTTGGATGTTCAACTTAGATGCAATTATAAAACCCATGGTGCTAACATTATATGTACTTTGTTTGTCACTAAAAATTTTTTGTGCCATTATAGTAGAGAGGTGGCCCATTGGCAGTGTTGTGGGTGGTTGCTTGCTCGTGTTTCTATCTTATTACATATTTTGTGGCTCATTTGACACTATTATATATGGTCGAGGCATCACATGCCCAAAGCATGAGTGATGCAATAAAAGCCTATATCACAAGTCCTCCTAAACAAGCGAGAAAAATAACAGTAGAAGGGGAGGATGACCTCAACCACCAAGCAAAGCAGGAGACTGAAGAGGAGGATTAAGAAATTTTGGTCCACAACCGAGGCCACTCTCTCATGGCATAGTTTCTCGATAAACATACCATTAATTTTTATTTTTTGATGAAGAATATCATGGTAGTAGATATCATGTATTCAAATTAATATTTCAAAATTGATTGGACTCTAGGACATCCAGAAGGACATCGAGCTTGTCCAATTTTGAGATTCAACAAAAAAAATGTTCGTTTGGGACGAATTGAGAGGAACCTGTAGTTTCCTCGCTACTCTGAGATTCTAGGTTCCAGTGCAAAGGATCTTGCACTGGTTGAGTTCTATGAGGACTATATAGTAAATTTAATTTCTTCAGATTTTGGATAGCTTATAATGCCTTTCGATGGCCAACAAACCTTGTTTCTCGCTAGGCACGTTGAGGCCACGTAATGTCTATTATGGTGTAACATGCTTTAAATTTGAATGAATGAAACGTCTATTATGGCGTAAGATTCTTTAAATTTGAATGGGTGAAAGGTCCTTTAAATTTGAATGAATGAAAGGTCCTACTAAAATTAAAAAAATAAAAAATATAACGAAAAATATTAATTTTAAAATTTTTGTAATGATAATGTTTTAAAATAACAAATAAAATAAATATTTATTAGTTTTAGTAACATAAAATTAAATTACAAAATAAATGAAATTGTCAACATAATAATAGTTTTACTCAATCTTAATCAAATGCATAAAATAATGTTAATTCTAAGATTCATAATAAATGTTATGTGTGTCGACATGTCATCTTGTTAATTAAGGTGTATAATGTTTGTATGTATGTGTAGGCTTGTGTGCACCATTTGTTTGTTGTGTGCTTGTATCCATGTAGGCTTGTGTGCACCCTTTGTTTGTTGTGTCCTTGTATGCATGTGAGTGATCGTAACTCATTGGCAATGGATTGTGAGTTGCATGTGTGTGGTTAATCCCATTTCAATGATATACAGTTTTATGGGTCATATAAGCTCTCACTTTCAGGTGATTGACCTTATTAGTAGAGATTTTACATCTCCAAATAAAAAAGAGCCTTCTATAGAGTAATTTTTAATTGATTTAAAACATAACATTTAATTCAAAATATTAAACTAATTTTTTTAATCGTATTTAAATAATACTTTTATTATCATAAAAACATATAAAATAACATTAAAAAAATTAAAGATAATAAAATAAATTTAAATATTAATAAAAATTATATATATATATATATATATATATATATATAATAAATTAGGTATATATCTATATTAATTAACAATTATAATAATTAGAATAATAAACTAACATAATTTAACAATGGTACAACTAAGGATTATTATGATGATTTATTATAAAATAAATTTAAATACTTATTATTATGTGTTTTTATCAAAATTTAAAATATATAAAATATAATTGCAAATATGTAAATTAAAGTAGATGTATATTTAAAGTGACATTATATAGCTTAATATGATAAAAATATTGTAACGTAATATAATATCTTATAAATAATAATAAAAAAATTATAAATTAAACTAAATATAAAATAATTTAATAATATATAATAATAATAAAAACATGCTATTATATTTAATAATAATAAATAATAAAAAATAAATAAAAAAATCTGAATTTTTCTATTCACAAACATTGTTTTAAAACTAGTAAATAAAATAAATATAATTATCAACATCATAATATTTTTATGAATGATAAATATAATAACATATCATTTATATTTATATTTTTTATAATAAAACATGATAATAATCCATAGTTATATCATTGTTGAAATTATGCTAGTTTATATATATATATATATATATATAATATTTGAAATAATATTTAATAATTAAATTTAAATATTTTTATAATTATGTTATTTATTTTTATAATTAATTTAATTGTCAATTTATGTAATTATTATATTTTAATTTTCAAATAATTATAAATATTTTAATTTATTTTATTGTTTTATAAATTTTTTATCTTAAAATATTTATATCTTTTAAAAAACATTATTATAAAAAAATATTTTAATATTTGAAAATTAATGTTAGGTTTTAAATAAATTAAAAATTGATATATACAAAGCTTCTCTTAGTTTTGAGATGTAAAATCTCTACTAACAAGGTCAACCACATGAAGTTGAGAGCTTATATAACCCCAAAAACAGTACATCATTGGCATGGGACTAACCACACCAAAAACAGTCCATCATTGGCATGGGACTAACCACACGCACACACCCACAAAATCCATTGCCAATGAGGCATAATCACTCACATGCATACATGCACATAAAAAACATACACATGGGCACAAACATTACACATAATGACTCACAAGGTGACATGTTCACACACATCAGACTTATAATTAATTTTAGAATTAATATTATTTTATGCATGTGTTTAAAATTGAGTATAAATATTATGATGTTGACAATTACAATTATTTTATAAGTTAATTAGTATAAAATTAATAAGTATTTATTTTCTTTATTATATTTAGAGAAATGCATATTTTAAACAAAAATTTAGGATTAATATTTTTCCCTATATTATTAAATTATAGTATTATGAAAAATAAAATTATAAATGAGTCAAATTAATGAAAAAAATTAATTAAAATTAATTGAGTTTATTTATTGTATTGATTTTAGTATTAGATAGTTAATTGATATGTGTTATTATAAATTTATGTTGTTATAAATATTATGTTATTGTTCTTTTTCTTTTTAGTTTCATGATTTGCATGATACTTTATAACATGATAATGGTTGATTGAGTTGTAACTTGTGGGATAATATTATTTCTTTTTACTGTTATTGTAATAAGTATATTATTTTGCAATTTAAAATTATCAAAGTTTAAATAGAAAAAAAATCCATAATAACAATAATAACAATAATAATAACTTAATTAAAAAATCAATAAAAGAAAAAATAATACAATAATAATAATAATAATTTAACAAATATTTAAACTAATATATTTATAAGTTAATATTGAAACTAATACATCTATAAATCAATATTCAAAATAATATATTAATATATAGAAATAAAGAGAGTATATTTATAATCATATAAATAAAAAATTAAAAAACATATTTTCACATATCACACTAATATATCTACATGAAAATAATACATATACAATAGTAAGAAAGAAAGATTCCTACATATACACATACAAATAAGACATACAAATGTAGAAAAAAATAGATTAATACACACATGAAGAATACATTTGTACACATAAAAAGAATACAAGTTAACAAGACAAATATAGGAATGTAGCCAATAATAAATTCATACACATGAATACATTCATACACATACAAAGAAAAGAATACAAATAAAGAAGACACATTGGAAAGTAGATTCATACACACATGAAGAAGACATTCATACACATACATAGAATACAAGGAAATAGAACACATTACCAAAGAATATATTCATACACACATGAATAAGGCATTCATACACATACAAAAAATACAAGTAAATAGTCACATATAAAGGTAGCAAAGAATAGATTCATACACACACAATAAATACATGTAAACAACACAAATCAAATGCAACAAAGAATTGTTTCATATACATATAAATCTCATACAAGTAAATACTTCTCAGACAAATACAACAAATAATACATTCATACACATAAAAGTAAAGAATATCCATACAAAAAAATACTGAAAAGATACACACACAAAGCAAATAAGGAAGGAATACTGAAAGACATTCAAGATAATACAACCAACTCTTAAAGATAATTAAATGTATATACATAGAAACACTAAAACCACTACTCTAACACTCAATGCAGACTCAAGAAATACACACATATACATACAAATAAACAATGAAAAAATAGTCAAAAGCATGCAAAATGAGACATTCGTCAACATAAAAGAGTAAACAATTAAAACAAGTACATACAAGTAATACAAAAAATTTCAATAATACATTCACACACAACATATAGAAGTATACATCTCATTCATTGATAAATTTCAAAATAAAAAACACAACAAATATATTATAACTCTGGCAATGCAACTAATTAAAACACTATTTCAATTCTCAAAACAATGCATTCATATACATACAAAATAAAGAATCCAAAACATACATTATTACCAAAATACTTTCATAAATTTATATATGTAAGCAAGAATTATATAAATAATAAAGCTAATACATAAATACTTAAATATAAAAAATTCATACAAATAAATAATAAAAATATTTAAATATTTACCAACACTCTAAAAAAATATTAGTATTTTATTTAAATCTATAAAAATATTAATAAAAATATTATACTTCAAATATCATAATAACATAGTTATAATAAAACTATATAAATAAATAAATAAATAAAATCAAAACTAAATCAAAATATTATTTAAAATATATATATATAAATAAATCTAGGTTATAATTGTTATATAATTTATTAAGAGTGAGTTATTTTTGTGCAATGTGTCCAGAAGATGTTTAAAACATTGTAAAAAATTTAAATGATTTAAGTGAATAAGAGTGACTTTGCCATTTCTGTTTATATGGGGAAGATGTTTAAAACATTGAAAAATTGTTTAATGATTTATGTGAATAAAAGTAATTTTGTCATTTTCGTATATGTTGGGAAGATGTTTAAAACATGTTTATAAATTATTATTATGATAACATGATATATTTATGTTTGTGCATATTGGAGTCACTATAAAAACTAAAGATCATGAAAACCATGAACACAAGGAACACAAGTCAAAAGAGGGTTACAATTTAACCTTCCTAAGAGCCATTTGGAGGGGGTTGAATTCCCATCCACACAACAAATAACCTAGTCCTTTTATTAATGATAGTTCATGTACATTGTTTGATGAGCATATCCAAACAAAAAAAGCCATTTTTTTTCTAATTACAACATTAAAAATTTACATAAAAATAGATAATGTCTTCGACTCACTCAAGAACAACTCAACTTTGGCATTGATAAATTTTCTGCAACATAAAACACTGAAATGATATTGTTAGTATACAATTTTTTCATAATAACTTGTAACATAATTAAATTTACCATTCATATTAAAACAAAAAAAACAAAAAACAAAACCAAAACCATTTTATACATGATAAAGATCAAGAAAAAACATTAATAATGTAATTAATAAATAAGAGAGAAAAAATAATCTTTTGATTACGTGAAATCTGTTTTAGGATATGAACACCTTTTCACTACTAACCAGTTATGATAGATTTCAACAGTTGTCCACTATTGCATATGTTTTGGGTTCATCCCATAACTACTTATGACCTCCTCTTCACTACTAACCAATGAGGCCTTTCAACAGTTATCCTATGCAATTTCCAAAAAACTCACACTCAAAACTACTCAATGGCATAGCTTATAGATTGAACTTACCATAACTAAATTAATATTGCATTCTACTAAACATCACACTAAACTTGTACATGCACTTGTCCCATGTTATGCATGTAAATAGCAAGACTCTGCATAAATTGACTAATTGTTGGCAATTGCACATTGCCGTACACTAAAACTTTAAAAATTTACTATCTACAATTACAATAGAATGCAACGCACCAATATCGTTGAAATTTAATACGAACCACTGGAATCAATTCACAATACAACAAGAATTGAGCTCCTATGTTCAATTTCCTTCCACTAAGCATCATAGTGGGAATCCCTTATAACCCATAGCAACATTAGGCTCAACTTAGGTGTAAAATTGAGTTTATTACATAATACAAATAAAACAATCTGGTGAATGCCAATAGAATTGAGTACATAATACAAATAAATCAAACTCGTGAATGTAGCTATGTAGATATGCATGCTATGTAGCAAACATTTATTTCCATATAAGCCCTACGCGGGAATTTCTGGGGTTTCTTCTTGCTATCACTTCTGAATTGTACAATTATCAACAGAGAGGGCTCGGTCTTTCTCACGAATCCGTAGATCCCGCTCTGTAGGTTTTTGCAGTGTAAGGCTTTGAGCGGTGCCTCTCAGCTCACTGAACCACCTTCTCAGTCTCCAGCTAAATATACCCATGCATAATAAGCTACTCAAGGAGAAGATAATGGTTTTTTTACGTAAATGAGTGGTTCCATGATTGGTGCTAGTACTATTTAAGCAACTCCAGATTCATCTGGTTATGGAACTATTATGAAAATAGGACAATTGGCAGCATGAAATGAGAAAAGGAAGAGCTGAATTGGGGTTTGGAGAGACAACTGTGTCAATATCCAAAATATTGATGGCTACATGACTTGTTACATGGAAAACCACCTAACACCTCACATGTCAACATCCTCGACACTTATGTCAACACAGACCGACATAGATGACTAAACCTGTTTCAATTTTCATAACTATTCTGCAATGGACCTGTTCTGTAAAGATATCATAGAGATATTTGTAAACTGAAACAAGAAACAAGAAATAAGGGAGAACAGGAAGATTCACGAAGAATACTAACCTAATCTTTCAGTTTCTATTGAAACTGTGGAAACTGGTGGTTGCAAAAGCCCTCGAAACTTCTCATTCTCTGCTGCAAAAGCATTGGAAACGATGCCCGAGCTCCTCTGCTCCAAAAGCATTGGAAACCCTGTCCCAGCTCTTCTGCTCCAAAAACATTGGACACTCTGCTCCAGCTCGTGTATATAGCATTCTAACTCCTCAGAAAAGGAAACATAAAAAGGGTCGAGGAATGAATTTAAAAAATAATTCAAGAAAATATTGCCATGAGTACAAAGTCACACCAACTCACTCTGAAAACATTAGTTGTTCATTAGTTCGCCCTTCAACCATCAGTGCATATTGAATATCCTGAGCCTGGGCTTTCGCTCTCAATTACCACAAATCCACAGACACACAAACGAAACATTTACACACAACACATCGCACATTACATGCATACCACAACACTACACATGACATTCATGCATACAACACTATACAAAATATTTATGGAGCGCTCCATAAGACAGACAACTTTAACTTAGCATAACAGTGCTTGAGAGAGAAAGAGCACCCATGCTTAACCTGTAGATTGAACAGAGAAAACAATTTGTCACGTTACACAGAGAAAACAATTAATTTGTCAGTTACACAAATGTCTTTGTAAAATGAATTAAACACACATATTAAAGGAACAGAAAAATTACTCAAACACCTATAGCCTTTAGCTGCATAACCATTTTTTTCTGTGGAATTAATTAAACAAATAGATAAACAATTTAAAGGAAACAGAAAACTACCATCTCCATAAATAATCCACTCAATAAAAGGAAACTGTTGTTTTGGGACTGCAAAAATTTCGATCACCTCCTCTTCGTTCCTGAATTTTCTCCGCCTCTCATTCTTCATTCATCACAATCATTGATCCCTCCAATTCATGAGGCATCTCCTCTTCTGTCATGAATATCTTCTACTAATTCTTCATTCATCACAATGCCTTCTTAATTCATCACGCACCTCTTCTTCGTTCGTGAATTTCCTCCTCTCATTCTTCATTCATCAGATAATCAAGCGCTCGAATATATAATGACCACGACATTAGTGAGATTTATGCTTCTTTTTTGGACCGTTGGGTTCAAATTTAGGTTTAACGAATCTTGTAATCACTATCCATTAAACCAATCTTTTAATTGCCATCCATTAAACCATGCTCGTCATGCTTTTTTTTTTTAATCTTTTAATTAACATCCATTAAACCATGCTCGCCACGCTTGTTCTTTTACCGTTGTTTTCAAATTTAGGTCTAACCAATCTTTTAATCACTATCCATTAAACTAGTTTGTCAATTACCCCATCTTTTAACTCAGTATTACTATTTTATAATTTACGATATTTTTTAAAACTGAGCTTTTTAAAACTTGTCAATATACAGTTCAATACTGGTCCATAACTTTCTATTTTTATATTTTCAATAAAACTTAGTTTTTTTAACCTGTGCTTTTCATTTCTCTGGGTGTGGATGTCCATAACACTGATTGGGTGACACTTGTTGATTGGAATATATTTAATATTTAATATGCGTGGTGGAAAGGTTGGTACTATCATTGAGTGGAATATATATATCTAAAATATAATAATAAATTAAGATAACTTAAACCAATGATAATAATAGTAAAATTTAAATCTATTAAAAATTTATGTGATTTTTTTGAAATCAATTTTTGTATATATAAAACTAATTTTAAAAATAGTTATTTATAAAACTAAAAGAGATAAGTTTGTAAGAGTTAATATCAAGCTAACAAATATTTGCAATGATATACTTTTAGATCATTTTCTTTGTAATTTATTATTCATGTAATTTTTATATTAGAAGTTTTGTTTGGAATTAATTTGTGTATAATATTAGTTTGATGGTAAAGAGTGACTTTTTAGTCTTCTGTTTTTCCCCTCCAAGCTTACATTGAGCAAGGGTTGGATATGTGTCAAAAAAAACATATAGAATGTCTTGAAGGAAGATATTTTTGGTAGAGCACATTGAGAACATTATGAATACATTCCTAAAAGTGAGAGTCTAAGATGAATCTATTTGAGACAATGTACACTTCCAAAGAATGTCTTGCACCAATAACATGAGCATGAATACATTCCTAAAGGTGAGAGTCTAAGATGACTCTATTTGAAACCATGTAAGCTTCCAAATAATGTCTTGCACTAATAACATGAGCATGGAAATCTAACCTACAATCGCTGGAGGATGAGTATCTTGACTCATAGATATTAAATATAGCTCTTAATTAATTTGATAAAATATGCTTTTTTAATTAGTTTATTTATTTCAACATACATATTTCTAAAACTATAATAATAAAATAAGAACTTCCACATAACCATAATAATTCCAAAGGATTTAGAAGTGTGTATTTTTATGATGTTGAGTGCCTTATAGGACAATAATATCAATGTTGTTCTTTATTTAGTTCTCCTTCACCTTACAATTTTACATGTACTAGGAAAACACTCACACCATAATCGAACATAGATCTTCTTCGAACCATTCTTACCTATAGGTAGGGTTAAAATAATATTCAATTAATCAAGTAATTACAACCCATACTTCGATGTGTATCTTTCTAGCTTGCTTGATTACGTTGTAAGCCATTCCCCCGATGCAAAGTGTACCTCTTGATGTTAACTGTCACAAGAAAGATAGATAATTTGCATTGAATGACTTCCAATTCTAACTTGGTCATCCATCCATTCTTGGTAGCAACAATATTGCTTCATGCATTGGTTTGTGATGGTTTACAACTACTTATCCATTTTTACTAGTTCTCATCTTGGCCCATGCATTATCTTATGACTGTTTTGTAGATAATCATACTTATAGATGCCACCATGAAACTAGCTTTCCTAGAAAAAAACACTTTCTTTCCAATCAACCAAGCTCATTTTCACTCAACAAAAATGCAAGGGAAAACCAACTACCCTTATATCACTACCATCTTGGCAATCCCCATCACACATAAAGTTTAAAGCACAAAATCGGAAGCGCCTTCACAACCACTTAATATAAAGAGTTTTTTAGAAGCCAACAGAGAAGTAGGATTCACTATACGTACCTAAGTGGGCATTTCTTATAATGGATCAAAAACCTATATTGCCATATTATATATTCCTCAAGAATATTTCTTGAGAGAAAATTGATTCTATGTTCTGGCACATTATAGATACATGTGAGTTACAAAAATGACATGATGACAAGTACAATGTAATCATGCATCAGTATAAGTAAGTTTCATAACCAATTGCAATGAAGGATGTTTCTCCATTTTTGTACCACATTTACTAAATAGAATTTTCGTGGCTCAAATGAATTATATGCAACATAGATATCCAAGGTAAAATTTCTCTCTTAATGAAGATTGTGAAATTTTAACCCATTGAAAAATACAAATAAATACATAGTGGCACTCAAGTTCAATAATTGTTTTACATTAAACAAATTTTGGGTCATTTTGAAGAAAAAACCATCAATTTAAGAATACAACACTCGAGGGTCAAGCGACATGGGAAATAAATATAGTGACAAGATTAAATAAAATATGTAATCATAGTGGTGCACAAGGGTCATCCTAATTATTAAACACTTGATTAAATAATTTGTGTTGAATTGGCATTGGTAATGGAGCATGTGTCATATTGATAAAATAAATAAAAAATGATATGGAAAATCATGGGAAATAAATATAGTGACAAGATTAAGTAAAATATGTAATCATAGTGGTGCACAAGGGTCATCCTAATTATTAAACACTTGATTAAGTAATTTGTGTTGAATTAGAATTGGTAATGGAGCATGTGTCATATTGATAAAATAAATAAAAAATGATATGGAAAATGGGAATGCTAGCCACATTTCTTAAATATTATTCAGTGATATGTAGCCTATGTGATGGAGGGTCATGAGAATCCAAAACATAGGAAGAAGTAAATGCGATTGGCCAAGATTATGAGGGGGTAGGGCCTGAGGAGATGCACATGATTCCCAAAACAAACAAGCAGAAAATGTTACACGCTTTACATCACATAACATAAATTATATGGGGAGTGAAAATTTAATGTGGTAATAGTAGAGTGGGGCTTATCTATTGTGGCGGATAATTTTTGGTCCTTGCTGGCCACCTCTCATCCGTGTCTCAAAAATTTGCATATGGAAGACATCTCTTATGCTATAGTATCATATCAATCCTTGTTATCCGTCGAAGACACTAGTCTACTCATATATTTTCTATCTTCCATTGCAACCAAAAAATTAACCTCATTTGTGACTTCATCGTTTATTGTGCTCATGCCCTCATCCTTTCCCTCCTTGGTGGATGGATTTGAGATCACATCCTCATTTACAGGGATGAACTCACCCTTCTCCATGGTGAAAAGCCCTTTTTTCCTCTATTATAGGAATATTGATGCGAAGTGTATTTCTCCATCCTCTTGATTCATGAAAATTGGCTTGAATACAACCATTTCTTTATAACATGCTGAAAGGAGTTTCAATAATTCGTCAATCATAGAGGGCTCACATTAAATTTTGTTTCACCTGTCTTCTCATGATGTTGTGAAATTTCCAACTGAGATTTATTTCTCAAGTATGTCAGTTCATGAAGCCCCTTCATTTTTACGTTCCTTTTCAGGTTGAATCATTCAAAGACACAAGTTTATTCTCATAGTATGACTTGATACATTGCATATTTAATGGTTTATGACCATGTTTTCCATATCTTCACTCCTCAATTTTGAGTTCTAGAAACCGCTACTTTCAAATGAGCTAAATTTGTATCCATTTCCTAGATGATTTTGTGTATTAAGCTTTGATAAATTTGAAGATCAAGAGTTGATCTATAGTTTTGGTTTTTAGTTCTAGGGAAGTTCACGGTTGTCTATGGAACCCTCATTCTGATCTTTCAACCCATTTTCAACTTCAATTTCTACTACTCTAGTTTGGGTACAACTTCCTAATATCCCTTTGCATCTGTGGAATCTTCCATCATTGAAACATATAGGAAATTATTTAAGTAGATTTTATCGGTGTAGTGATGATATAAAATAGCACTTGAGAGACACATACGCTCACGTTTGTGTGCAAGTGGACATTAGTAAAGGATTTCTTGCATAAAACAAACTAGCAAAGTAAAATTATCTATGGGTACAAAAGCTAGATTATTAGCATATTTCTTTCCCCTGTAAATATTTTTACAAAACATGTGACTCCCTCAAAAATTGTACCAAATATCAAAATATCAAAGCTAGGAAAAATAGTTGCAAATCAATATAGTGAGAAGGTTCCAACTAAGAAAATTATATGTTATTTAAAGATTAAGTCCCCCCCATATCACAACAACGGGGAAAATCAATGACATACAAGTGAATCCAAGAAAGAATACCACCAAGTTCATGTAAACTCAACAAAAAGCCAAGTTGAGGTTGAATTAGTAAAGGATACCTATGACAATCCCACGAAGTTTGGTTCCCCAAATGATTGTCTTCAAAATATTTGTAAAAAAAAACACCTTGGGATAATTTTCCAAAAGTGGCGAAGGACAAGTCATATATTTTTGGTGATTCCTCTGTCTCTTTAGAAAAATATAAGACTAAAAAACCAACTTCTTATATACATTAGGAGAAAGAGGAAGAATCAAAAAATGATCTTAAAGGTGGAGGACATATTTGAGATAATAACTAGAAGAATGATCCTCTAGGTATCATGGATAGCATAGGGGAGATCCAAGTGAGGTAAAAACAAAGATATATTTCACCAAGTAAAACAAGAAGTTAAATGAAGCTAAACAAAAAAGGAGAAGCTAGTAAAAGTTAAAATGACAAACAATTAAGAAGAACATGCAAATGTATTTGGATATTAGAGGTCCTTGGAAAATGTTTAGCTAGAATGGTAACAAACCTTTTCTTTTGTGGATCTCTCAAATAAGGATTTGGATTTATCCTACAAGTTCAATCTTAAATCCTAATGAAATTTTGGGAACACATTCTTTAGAAGAATTGTAACGATTATGAGTTGCATCCTAGTTTTTTTAATATAATCCAAAATACTATTTCTGTTTAAAAAAATGAAACATAAATTATATGATATTGATATATGGATGGGCAAAATGTGTGGGGGGATATATACACTTATTTTGTTGCCCTTGGCATGAAAGGTTCTACCAAATCTTTTAATTGTTCAACTAATTTCCATCACCGGAAGATTTAATATTTTTCCTTAGTTACTTTCTCTTCATATTGAATCTACTAATATGTCGTTTTCTTTTTTTTTTTCTTTAATTATTTTCCAATGTGTGTCTCCCCACAAAGATAGAATTCTTTTACAAAATCTCATTTTCTCAAAAATGTTTCTTGTCGATGGGGTGGACACATGAAGAAAAAAATTCTATCTCTTGAGTCCATATCTAAGAGAGAATATTTAACATAAAGTACACATTGTGAGCACATTCTAAGGATAATGTTAAAAAATAAATTGATTACCTCCATTATATCATAAGTTGTATGAAATGTGATGTTTTTTTTTTGTTTTTTTTTAATTTTTTTTGGCTATTTTGTTCAGAAATCAACATGACAAATTATTGGCTTGAGAATCTTTGACCCAAGGGAATATAAACTATAGAAAAATAAATCAACAAACACACCTAGCCTTAGCCCACACCAATCCATACTTATGGATTGATTTCTTCTTGTGTGTTAACTAACCAGTGACCTTTTCACCATGGAGTGCCTTAACATAACACAATATCACTAATTTATCTATGGCCCATGGAATCGGATTAAATTTCTAAGTTATATTTTCTCACCTATGTTTCTTTAAATCATATGCTTACATGTACATATATGAATCCTAATCCATCACACCAAATGTACACCCCTCAACCTCACATTTCTATTTCTACTAAAATGGGGTTGACAATGGCCACACTCGAGATTATATTGTAGTTTTAAAAGACATAATGAAAAATATCCAATATACAACACATTATATATATTATGATATTAATGCGTGTTTAAATCTTATACAAACTATATTTCAATGGAATTTTCATGATATTTACACACATGCACTTAAAATCTAGATACATATTAAAAAGCTAAATAGATCTACCTATCGTAGTCAGTGACTTAATATCCCTAGGATTTTAATGATTTATAAAAGTTACTTTATTTCATTGTTTCAAGAGCTAAATTTAATTCTTCCTCACCATGATTTAACCTATATATTTGTTCAATGGGTGTCAAGAAATGTTGCAAGGGAGTATAAAGAGCAATAGTTATAAATATGAAATTTAATATATGTTCAATATTCAATTCCACACATTATCCCACCATGAGTAGAGTCAAGTTGCATTTGAATAAGGTTTATATTTCAAAGTGCATTTCTTCATATAATTAGTGATATTCATCCAAGAAAAAAATCCATGGAACTTGCTAATGATCATGATGAAGAGGCACAAAGTGATAGTGATGAATGCAACGGTAATAATAATGAGTTTACCATGGATGGTACGAGGAGTATCGAGAGAAAATGGAAAATGAAACTTCCCTACTAGAAATAAATAATTTCCCCACTGAATTTGACTGAATCTCCTCACAACAACATCCAGGGAGTAGGAGGCTTCACTAAACCTTTTGATAATGACTAAGCCTCCAATTGAAATTATCTCTAAAACTAAAACTTCCCTCTTACCCAAACTCAACATACTTAAGAAAAGGATATGGAAAGAAAAACTTGCATGTGAGGAATTAAAAAAATCCCAATGATGACATCTCTCCCAATACATCTTCATATTAAAAAATGTTGCATCCAAATTTCTAACGTTCCTTTAGACCATCACTTTCTCCCAGAACCCTAAGGAACCTAAGGACACTTATTGCATTATAGCTTGGTATGAACCTGCTGGAACAATGAAACAAAAAATCGACGTCATTGAAATTTCATCGCTGACACCTGGATCTAAGAATATATCTTTTTGCATCATTTGTCAACTAAATCTCGTACCTTCATTTTGTTTAACAAATTAGATTTGATAGCATATCGGCCTTTATTTAATTTTAAAAATTCTGTGAATAAAATGTACCTTACAGTGGAGAGATTGACACTCTCATAGAAAGAGCCAAATAATTCGATTATAGAATTAGTCTTCAAAATATTGTTTTTGACACTTCACACTATTAAAAATTTTATCTTCTGATATTTGTGGATTGATCCACTATTAGAATTGCAAGCTTCTCATTGTTGTAGTAGTGGCACATTGTTAAAGAATAATAGGTTATTAGGTTATGTTGATAATCCATAGGCTTCCGAGTTGTTATTTTTCACATTAAAGTTATTCATCCGCATTGATTCATCATAGTTTTTCCCTTCGGGTGAGGGGGATGCAGGGAAAAACTGTAAAATTATTATTTTGGACGAATGTTGTTGATGTTTGTACTAGCAATAGTGAGAGCACAAAGGTGGCAACCCTAGTTGGGTAGCTTCTACTTCTTATTATTATCCCTTACAATGAAACTCTGTTTACATTTTAATATATTATGGATATTCCATTTTTGCAAATTGTGAGAAGAGGTTGGAAAGCTCATCCTATATAAAATTTAACAAATTTGTTTAAAAAATTATTATTATTTTAAATAGTTATGATTAATGTCTTATGTTAAAATTTATGTTTTCATAAATATTTTTTTAATTATTATTTTTTAAATGTTAATTTAAAATTTTTCTAAATATCTCGTACTTCAATTTTTTTAAATATATTTATATTAAATAATATTTTAATAAAATAATTTTAATTAATAATCACTTTTAAATATTAAGTGGCCATGATCAACATCGAGAATTGGGTTTTTCATATACCTAAGATTCTCTTCCTCTCGTTCGTGATTATGGCATTCATTCAATTGGTTCAATTGGTTCTCCAATAGGATTTACAACTTGGACCCAACCCAATGGTTGATATGCGGCTAGGTAGGGATTTACGTATTCTCTGTCTTTTTTACTAATTGAAAAGTTACCCAACTGAAAAGTGTATGGTTTCCCTCATAAAACACTTCACGATGCACTTATAATATGGTTTCCTCATAAAGTGCTCCAAGATGCACTTTGTCAAACACTCCATATAATGCTTGAGTCTTAGCCTCCAACCTGGGTAGCTCCATATAAGGTTTATCGACTCACCCCTTCTCAAGGTAACATATTAATTTTTTCCTTATTGAATGATAGTGGGAATTTAGAAGGAATGGACATATGAGTTATTTCTAAGCTTTATAGGCTTAGATGTCAGGAAGGGATTTGTATATCATCTCTACATAGCCCCGATATTTAACAAAGAAATCTGTGTGTTCCTTGATGCCTGCCAACTAAGAAAATTGGACTATATGAATATGGCCATAAAGTTTAAACCACCCCATTGAACGCAATATTTTCTCCCCAGAATACACATCCTTTGTGTGGTGCCTCAATGAAGTGTCACAGGTGCATGGGAGGGTTGTCCCTCTAATTTACTAAGTGGCTCATATTATATCTCGAAGCCCATTTTCCAAGGAATTCCAACAGCATAAGATATTGAAGAATGGAAAGGTGATTTGCTTCTAATATGTTAGGTTGGACACTAGACAAGAAAGGGTTTAGTAGGAAATCAACTATACAAAAAAATGACTCGCTCATGTCCATGAATATTCTAGAAATCACAAAAATATAGTTAAGTAACCCCACTAAAACAGATATATTTAATGCTAAAATTCATTCAAAAAACTATAAAACCCAATCAATAAAAGTTGTATGGTTTTATCTGGTAGTTTCACAAAAGGTGTAACACTATCACGTATGTAATATTGATATGTTATATTATAAGATTTTTTCATTGTGTTTGACGTTATTAAATGAAAAAAATGTTGAAATATTAAATTCACCTGCAATAGCACAGATGGAATACTAGAGGACAACAAACAACAGGAAAATATTTGAGCTATGTTTACACTCCATCTCGCAATAAGTTCCTGAGTTAAATGAGCCTACAAAATCATTTTTTTGAAGACCATAGCCATGACTTTCTGCAGTTAGAACCGCGCCATCGTCGCTCCATTTAAACCACATCACCTACCACCATTAAACACCACCAACCACAAAAGGGAGAATTCACTTCGCAACATCGCAACTTCGCAACTTCGCATATCCTTTCTGCACCATCACAAGTTTCGTTGTTTCATTTGAGATGCGATATTGTCGATAACACATATCTCATATCGCATGCGTAGTATATTAAGTTTATTACCCGAACCGCCCGAAGACCAAACCATATAGATTGTGATGCGATAATGCTTTGTCAAATACAATTGATTTTTTTTTGAAATCCTCCGCGGGCTCCACCACCAGTCAATAGAAATCCATTTCGCATGGTTTGCATGTCCAGTCACCCACATCAGAAATGGATGTGATAAATTTTAAAACCAGTTTGCATAAAGAATCCTCAAATCCGTGAAAAGGCTTTCATATGAGGTTTGAGACATTAAAAGATTTTTTTTGTTTTATGTTTAATGTTTTTATTTTAAAATTCCGCGACGCATGTTTTGTTAAGTCTTTTGATTTAGGATTAATATATATGTTTTAATATATATATTATAAACATTCTCAATGTTTATAATATATATAAAGTTAGTGTGTTTTGCAATAGCAAGCAATGCGATATATATGCCCGAAGGCAAAAAGAGAAGAATGTTGGATTGTGTATAAAAAAAAATAGACAGTGTGAGAGCTGTGTGTTGTTGTATATGCCCGAAGGAAGTGAAACATAAAAAATACTGTGTGTGTGCATTTTGAATATAGTGAGCAAAACTGTAAAACAAAGTTTTGAAGAACACAACATGTGCAGCAGTTTGAAGCAGTTGTAATTTTTTTTGTAAATGCTAGAACAAACGTTCTTTGGAATCTTTGTAATAGCCTTTTAAGTTTAATGAAAGAAGTTTTTTATATGCACCTATGTCTAGCAAAGTTTTAATTGAATCTTTGTGTTGAAGTTGGGGAATTTTTATTTCTTTGTTGTTTGGAATACTTCAGAAATCCCAACATGGTATTAGAGCTAGTCTAGGCTCTTTGAAGTTGTCAAATAAGCTGAAGGAAGAAGGTGTTGTTGCAGCTTTTGACCAGCAATGTGAAGGCTCAGCAAAGACCAGGTGTTTAAAAAACAGATCTTTTTTTTTTAATGTTTAAAAAGTGTAGTCTAGAGAAGTCTTTTTGAATACAGAGTTTATCTCTCAAGCAGAGAGAAGTTTTATTTAAAAACACAGTCAAGTTTAGAGCATAGTTTAGTAAGCTAGCCATGGCAGGAGCCAACAAAAGCACGAGTATAGGAAATAATCAACTCACATCTCAACTTTGGAGGTCAAATTTTGTCGCATAGGAAAGGAATGGTAAAGGTATTACTATTGATTGAGAAACTGGGCAGCCTATGTGAAGGCTGCATCTTGGGAAAACAACACAGAGAAATCTTTCGATCAAGAAAGAGCCTAAGGGCAAAGGCACCCTTAGAAATTTTCCATTTATATTTGTGTGGACCAATGAAAACACCATCAATAGCAAGCAACCACTATATGCTGACTTTCATTGATGATTACACAAGAAAAACTTGGGTTTATTTCTTGAATATTTTTTTTTCTAAATTTAGACTAATTGTATTAATGACACAAAAAATTACATGGAGGCATTGGCCTCTATGGTACTGGCCCAACTATGGGGCATTCTCAGTCTAAGAGCCTGAACACTACCTGTTTTCCAAACATATAGAAAATTATCCACCCACGTAGGGGAAACCGGCTCTTCAGCAGTTTCATATAAAAAAATTAACAAAATTATAAACAATTCATTATACTCAGGGGTAATCCAATCATTGGGAAAACAAAAACTCAAAAAACTGCAAATCCTGAGCATGTTAAGAAACATGAGGAGAGGGAGGAGATTCTTCAACAACTGGGCACCTGTAGGCTTCCATATCTTCCTCCACCCTCTGATGATCATCGTTGGTCTCGAAGCTTCCATGTTTGTCAGCCGCAACATCCTTGCCTTCGCTGCAAGGAGCCATCCGCTTCATGCTGGCACGCAGATAGTTTCCCTGGTTCATCTGATTAAAGAGGGGAAGAACAGCAGAGCTAGAGGGCTCTTCGTTGAATTCCACAGTGATAATGGTTGTGACGCAGGGGTAGTTCAAGGAGCTTTGAAAGTAGAAATGGGCAGTTTGCACCGGAGTCAGGGGATTAGTAGAGGTCGCACAGGTATCGGGGGAGAAAGCAAAGCCCCTGTGAGAAAAAGGAGAGCCATGATGCCCACGGCCATGACAACTTCGGGCTGCAGGATAATTCCCAATGAAGTATTCAGGTGATGGAGAGGAGTTGGATGGAGATGAGCAAACTTGATGCCTACCACTGCCCCGAAAACTTCCTCTCCTAACTATCTTGCAAATTAACTATCTTGCTTGTGACAATTCACATCAAGAGGTATACTTTGATAGGGGGGAATGGTTTATAATGTAATCAAGAAAGCTAGCAAGATACACATCGAAGGATGAGTTGTAATTACTTGATGAATTGAATGTTATTTTAACCTTACCTATAGGCAAGAATGGTTCGAAGAAGATCTATGTTCGATTATGGTGTGAGTGTTTTCCTAATACATTTACAATTGTAAGGTGAATGAGAACTACATAAAGAGCAAGATTGATATTATTGTCCTATAAGGCACTCAACATCATAAGCATACACACTTCTAAATCCTTTGGAAATATTATAGTTATGTGGAAGTTCTTATTTTATTATTATAGTTTTAGAAATATGTATGTTGAAATGAATAAAATAATTAAAAAAACATAGTTTGTTAAATTAATTAAGAGCAATATTTGATGTCTATGAGTCAAGATACTCATCCTCCAATGATTGTAAGTTAGATTTCCATGATCATGTTATTAGTGCAAGACATTCTTTGGAAGCTTACATAGTTTCAAATAGAGTCATTTTAGACTCTCACTTTTAGGAATGTATTCATGCTCATGTTATTAGTGCAAGACATTCTTTTGAAGCTTACATTGTCTCAAATAGAGCCACCTTAGACTGTCACTTTTAGGAATGTATTCATAACGTTCTCAATGTGCTCTTCCAAAAATATCTTCCTTCAAGACATTCTATACTTTTTCTTCGACACATATCCAACCCTTACTCAATGTAAGCTTGGAGGGAAAAAAAAGAAGACTAAAATGTCAATCTTTACCATCACAGTAATATTATCCACAAATTAATTCCAAACAAAACTTTTAATATAAAAATTACATGAATAATAGATTACAAAGAAAATTATCTAAAAATATATCAATGCAAATATTTGTTAGCTTGATATTAACTATTAATGGTATGTATAAACAATTGTTGTCCATTTCAAAATACATAGGAAGGAAGAACAATTTTGATTCTCTAGTAAGATCTAAAGAGAAAGTCTTTCTCCTCTACTAAACGTGACATCTCTAATAAAAATAATATTAACTAAATCTTTTTACTACCAATAATAATATTTCGTTCTCATTATTTCATATATATATATATATATATATATATATATATATAATACTAAGTATTTTTAAAATTAGTTTTATATATAGAAAAATTGATTTAAAAATATCACATAAATTTTAAATAAATTTAAATTTTTACTATTATTATCATTCGTTTATGGTTTATTAATTTATTATTATATTTTAGATATATATATTCCACTCAATGATAGTGCCAACCTTTCCACCACGCATATTAAATATTAAATATATTCCAATCAACAAGTGTCACCCAATCAGTGTTATGTGTTATGGACATCCACACCCAGAGGAAAAACGCAAATAAAAAAAATCAGTTGTACTGAAAATATAAAAATAGAAAGTTATGGACTAGGATTGAACTGTATATTGACAAGTTTTAAAAAGCTCAGTTTTCAAAAATATCATAAATCATAAAATAGTAATACGGAGTTAAAAGATGGGGTAATTAAGAAATTAGTTTAATGGTTAGACCTAAATTTGAAAACAACGGACCGAAAAAACAAGCATGGCGAGCATGGTTTAATGGATGGCAATTAAAAGATAAAAAAACAAGCCCGACGATAATGGTTTAATGGATGGCAATTAAAAGATTGGTTTAATGGATAGTGATTACAAGATTCGTAAAACCTAAATTTGAACCCAACGGTCCAAGAAAACAAGCATAAATCTCACTAATGTCGTGGTCATTATATACTCGAGCGCCTGATGAATGAAGAATGAGAGGGATAACTAATTGTAATGAATGAAGAATGAGAGGAGGAAATTCACGAACGAAGAGGAGGTGCGTGATGAATTAGGAAGGCGAGGGATCGGTGATTGTGATGAGTGAAGAATTAGAAGAAAATATTCACGAAAGAAGAGGAGATGCCTCATGAATTGGAAGGATCAATGATTGTGATGAATGAAGAATGAGCGTTGGAGGAAATTCAAGAACGAAGAGGAGGTGATCGAAATTTTTGCAGTCCCAAAAAAAACAGTAGGGGGATGGACTGGATTATTTATGGAGATGGTAATTTTCCGTTTCCTTTAAATTGTTTGTCTATTTGTTTATAATTAATTCCACAGAAAAAATGGTTATGCAGCGAAAGGCTGTAGGTAATTGAGTAATTTTCTGTTCCTTTAATATGTGTGTTTAATTCATTTTAGAGAGACATTTGTGTAACTTGACAAAAAATTTTCTCTCTTCAATCTACAGGTTAAGCATGGGTGTTCTTTCTCTCTCAAGCACTGTTATGTTAAGTTAAAGTTGTCTATCTTATTTAGCGCTCCATAAATCTTCTGTATAGTGTTGTATGCATGAATTTCATGTGTAGTGTTGTGGTATAAATGTAATGTGCAATGTGTCGTGTGCAAATGTTTGGTTTGTGTGTCTGTGCTGTTGAGAATAATGCTTAATTGCTGAAATTTGTCAGCAAATTTTGTGATTCTATGTTATTAAGAATTAGTGCAACAAATTATTAGGATGGCCAGTGCTCAGAATCATTAGCAATAGTCAGAATAAATAATTAGTATTTGATAAAATAAAATTAGTAATAGGTTTATTATATAAGAATGTATTTACATAGATGAGGCAATGTGAGATTTACAAGTTGAGCAGTGATCTCATTTGATCTGTGTTTTTTTTAGTTTTATTGTCTTTCATTGGTTTTTCACATGTCATAATTATTCTAGTTTATTAGTTGGCTTAGAGAGAAGTGGCCATTTCAAATTCTACAATTGGTATCGGAGCAGGTAAAATTGTTTTGGGTTAAATTTTAATTGTTGGAATTTCGCCAAAGTTAAAAATGTCGAATTCTAACATGCCTGTTCCAGAATTTGATGGGAACGATTATGATTATTGGTGCATTAAGATGCTGACCTTTTTTATTGGAAAAGATTTGTGGGAGATTGTTGAATCAGGTTATGATGAGCCAGAAGATTGGAATGCCCTTACAGCCAATGAAAAAACAACAAGAAAGGAAGCAAGGAAGAAGAATGCTCAAGCATTGTTTCACATTCAGATAGCTCTTGATAAGAGCTTATTTCCACGAATATCAAGAGCTACAACTGCCAAAGATGCCTGGAAGACTCTTCAAGAAGCTTACCAAGGTAGTGATCAAGTTAAGGTGGTCAAGCTTCAGACATTGAAGAGAGATTTCGAGAATCTGAAGATGCAAGAAGCTGAAAGTATAAGTGACTATTGTGTGAGAGTCAAAGATGTGGTCAATAAAATGGCTACACTTGGGGAAATTGTAAGTAATGAAGTTTTAATAAAAAAAGTATTGAGATCTTTAACACCTAGATGGAATAATGTTGCCATAATATTAGAAGAAAGCAAGGATTTGACACAATTAAAGTTTGATCAATTGGTTGGATCTCTCATGTCTCATGAAGAAATATTGAAAGAAACTTTTGAAGTTGTTGAGAAAGATTTTTCCTCTAAATTACAAATTACACATAATGAAGATGAAAGTAGCAGTAGTGCCAAAACCAATCAAGATCAAGGTAAATGGCAAAGCCAAAAATTTTCTAGAGGTAGAGGCAGAGGTAGTTTCAGAGGAAGAGGTAGATTTGATAAGAGAAATGTTCAATGTTACTATTGTAATAGATATGGCCACTTTGAAAGAGAATGCATATTGAAAGAAGGTAAAAATGCTAACTATTCTCAAGAAAGTAATGAGTATCCTCCAGATCAGTTATTTTTATCTTATGCCGAAGGTGAAAATACTAGTAAAGATGTTTGGTACATACATTCTGGATGCTCTAACCATATGACATGGAATGAGAAATTGTTTTCAGCCAAGGATGGAAGTTTTAAATCTAAAGTCAAGCTTGGTGATGATAAATATTTGGAGGTTTCTGCCAAAGAAGCTATGGAGATCCAGACAAAAGAAGGTATAAAGAGTATTCATGATATTTATTATACTCCACAATTGAAGCACAATTTGTTAAGTGTTGGGCGACTATGTGAGAAAAATTATAAAGTAGTCTTTGAAAATAAGACATGTATGATAAGAATAAGGGAAATAGGGTGATCACTGTTGTGCCTATGACAAGAAATAGGATGTTTCCCTTAAGGTTTGATGAACATAGAAACACCTTTGAAAATATGGCTTATGAGGATTCAAGTTGGCTATGGCATCTCAGGTATGGGCATTTAAATTTTCACAGTTTGAAACTTCTAACCTCAAATGCATTAGTTTCTGGTTTGCCCAAGGTAAAGGAGCATAAGGAGGTTTGTGAAGAATGTGCTAAAGGCAAGCATGCAAGGGAAAGGTTCCCAAAGGGAAATGCATGGAGGGCTCATCATCCACTTCAGCTTGTTCATTCATACATCTGTGGGCCTATGCAGACTAATAGTTTGGGTGAGTCATCATATTTCATCACTTTTATTGATGATTACTCAAGAAATTGTTGGGTATATTTTTTGAAGGCCAAAAGTGAAGCCTTGGATACATTCAAAAAGTTCAAGGCACTTGTAGAAAATGAGAAAGGGTCCAAGATCAAATGTTTGCAGACTGACCGTGGAGGAGAATTCTGCTCAAAAGCTTTCCAGAGTTATTGTGATATGAATGGCATCAGGAGGCAACATACTACAACATACACACCCCAACAGAATGGTGTAGCTGAACAGAAGAATCACACTATGGTTGAAATGGCAAGGTGCATGTTACAAACTAAGGGATTGAGCAATTCTTATTGGGGATATGCAGTTGCTACAGCAGTGTACATCCTCAATCGTAGCCCCACTAGTGCACTAGAGAAGATGACTCCTTATGAAGCTTGGTATAAAAAAAAACCTAATGTTAATCATTTCAAAGTTTTTGGTTGTTTGGCTTATGTGCATGTACCTGATCAAAATAGGAAAAAGTTAGATGCAAAGAGTGAGTTATGCATTTTCATTGGGTATAGTGAGACAAGCAAGGCTTATAAATTGTATAATCCCCTCACTAAAAATCTTATTATATCAAGAGATGTAATTTTTGATGAAGGGGGAGTTTATGGTCATCAAAAAGGCCATATTGAGAAGACAAAATTTGTTTTGAATGATGATATAATTGCTGATATTGAGCAGCCAACTAATGCTTTTGAATCTAGTAGTTTAACTCCACCAAGCAGTCCTTCATCAATTTCATTAGCATCAAGTTCAAGTCCAAATTCTTCTCCAAGTTCTACAAGGAAGGTAAGGAGATTGAGTGACATATATCAGAGGACTGCAAATCAATCACATGAAGAAAATCCAATAGGCGAGACAGTGAATTTTGCTTTATTAGCCAAGGCTGATTTTGAACCATCATATTTTGAAGATGCATGTACTAATGAGGTTTGGGTGCAAGCTATGCAAGAAGAGATAGATTCCATTCACAAGAATGACACTTCGGAATTGACAGAGCTTCCGCATAACAAGAAAAATATTGGCACTAAATGGGTCTACAAGACCAAATTTAACAGTGATGGGAGTGTTGAAAGACACAAGGCAAGATTAGTTGCCAAAGGATTCACGAATCCAGTTCATCATAGCAGGACAAAGAATTTTGACATGAAATATCACTTCATTCAAGATTTGGTGCAGAAGAATGATGTTGAATTGAAGCACATAAATACTAAGCATCAGCTAGCAGATATCTTCACCAAAGTAGTTGCAAAAGATCAATTTTTGGCACTAAGAGATAAGTTAGTAAGCCCTCATTAAGCATTAAGGGGGAGTGTTGAGAATAATGCTTAATTGCTGAAATTTGTCAAGAAATTTTGTGATTCTATGTTATTAAGAATTAGTGCAGCAAATTATTAGGATGGCCAGTGCTCAGAATCATTAGCAGTTTAGCGATGGTAGGATCCAAATAATTCAGTGTGATGAAAAAGGTTAATAGTTTATTTAAAAGAATATATTTACATTTATTATTTAAAATAATACGGAATTTGGAGTGATGGATGTTTAATCATCATTTTTTTAATTTCTTGTTATTCATTGGTTTTCATAAAATATGTGATTATTAATTTATTCAAACAACTTGAAGGCCACAAGTGGCCATTCCAAATTCTACATGTGCATTTGTGGTAATTGAGAGAGAAACACCAGGCTCAGGAGATTCAATATGCACTGACGGTTGAAGGGCCAACTAATGAAAAAATTATGCTTTCAGAGTGAGTTGGTGTGACTTTGTACTCATGGCAGTATTTTCTTGAATTATTTTTTAAATTCATTCCTCAACCTCTTTTATGTTTCCTTTTTTGATGGGTTGGGATTTTCCATACACGAGCTGGAGCAGAGTGTCCAATGCTTTTGGATCAAAAGAGCTAGGGCAAGGTTTCCAATGCTTTTGGAGTAGAGTAGCTTGAGCATCGTTTCCAATGCTTTTGCAGAAGAGAATGAGAAGTTTCGAGGGCTTTGCAACCAACAGTTTCTACAGTTTCAATAGCAACAGAAAGATTAGGTTAGTATTCTTTGTGAATGTCCTTGTTCTCCCCTGTTTCTTGTTTCTTGTTGCACTTTACGAATATCTCTATGATATATTTACAGAACATGTTCATTGTAGAATAGTTATGCAAATTGAAACAAGTTTAGTCATCTATGTCGGTCTGTGTTCACATCTGCGTTGAGGATGTTGACATGTGAGGTGTTGGGTGGTTTTCCATGTAACAAGTCATGTAGCCATAAATATTTTTGGATATTGACCCATTTGTCTCTCCAAACCCCAATTCAGCTCTTCCTTTTGTCATTTCATGCCTCCAATTGTCCTATATCCATAATAGTTCCATAACCAGATGAATCTGGAGTTGCTTAAATAGTACTAGCACCAGTCATGGAACCACTCATTTACGTAAAACTACCATTAGCTTCTCCTTGAGTAGCATATTATGGGTGAGTATATTTAGCAAGAGATTGAGAAGGTGGTTCATTGATTTGGGAGGCACCGCTCAAAGCCTTACACTGCAAAACGCTACAGAGTGGAATATACAGATTTGTGACAGACTGAGCCCTCTCTGTTGATAATTGTGCAATTTAGAAGTGACAGCAGAAAGGCAGAAATTCCCGCGTAGGGCTTATATGGAAATAAATGTTTGCTACATAGCATGCATATCTACATAGCTACATTCACGGGATTCATTTATTTATATTATGTACACAATTCCATTAGCATTCACCAAATTCTTTTATTTGTATTATGTAATATATTCAATTTTACACTAGCTTGACCCTAATTTTGCTATGGGTTATAACGGATTCCCACTGTGATGCTTAGTGGAAGGAAATTGAACATAGGAGCTCAATTTTTGTTGCCTTGTGAATTGATTCCAGTGGTTCATATTAAATTTCAATGATATTAGTGCGTTGCATTCGGTTGTAATTGTAGATAGTAAATTTCTGAAGTTTTAGTGGACGACAATGTGCAATTGCCAACAATGAGCCAGTTTATGCAGAGTCTTTCTATTTACATGCATAACATGGGACAAGTACATGTACAAGTTTAGTGTGATGTTTAGTAGAAGGCAATACTAATTCGGTTTTGATAAGTTCAATCTATGAGCTATGCCAATTAGTAGTTTTGAATGTGAGTTTATTGGAAATTGTATAGGATAAATGTTGAAAGGCGTGGTTAGTAGTGAAGAGAAGGTCATAAGTAGTTATGATATGAACCCAAAACATATGCAATAGTGGACAATCGGAATGTCATGATGATGAGATCAAACAATGATACAACTTTGACAATGATCTCCTAAAACAAGTTTCAGGTAATCAAGAGATTCTTTTTTCCTCTCTCTTGTTTATTAATTACATTAAGAAGTTTTATTAATTATATATCAACCTTTATTTTTTCTATTAAATTTACACTGTAACATTTATTTTTACTAAAAAAAAATATATTTATATTTATGAAAATATGTGTTAATGGTTATTCATTATTTTATTTTATATTTTAATTTGAAAAATAAGGATTAAATTTTTCATTCCTTATGCTTGTTGTGCCATTTTCTGACCAAGAAGACATAATATTTGTATTAGGTAGTGAATATCCATACCTTACCCTACCCTAGAGTTAGAACCCGGTAGATTTGGAATTTTATTTATTCAATTTTATTAATAAAAGCATGCTATTGTTATAGAAGTTAAAAGTTACCAAATGTGTTTTTTTAATTATTTATTTTCAATATATTAAATTTTATTGTTATTATATTAAATTTGTTAATTATATTATATTTTGATAGCTTTATTTAATAATATTGTATTAATGTTTTTTTCTTGATCTTTATATATAATATACAAAATAGATTTTTTTTTAATAATAAATTTAATTATGTTACAAGTTATTAGGAAGGATTTGTATTCTAACAATATCATTTTAGTGTTTTATGTAAAATTTATCAATGCCGAAGTTGTTCTTGAGTGAGTCTGAGTTGTGTTCCTTCTGTTCATAGTTTTCATGACCTTTAGTTTTTATAGTAACTCCAATATGCAAAAACATAAATATACCATGTTATTATAATAATAATTTATAAACATGTTTTAAACATCTTCACAATATACACACAAATCACAAAATTACTTTTATTCACATAAATCATTTAACATTTTTCAATGTTTTAAACATCTTCCCCATATACACACAAATGGCAAAGTCACTCTTATTCACTTAAATCATTTAAAATTTTTACAATGTTTTAAACATCTTCCCCATATACACATAAATAGAAAAGTCTCTCTTATTCACTTAAATCATTTAAAATTTTTACAATGTTTTAAACATCTTCCCGATACATTGAACAAAAATGACAAAATGAATCTTATTTACATAAATTATATAACAATTATAACCTAAATTTATTTATATTTTAATTTTTTTTTTTTAAATAAGATTTTGATTTGGTTTTGATTTTATTTATTTATATATTTTTATTATAACTATGTTATTATGATATTTGAAGTATACTATATTTTTCCTTCTTTTATTGATATTTTTATAAATTTAAATAAAATACTAATATATATTTCTAGAGTGTTTGCAAATATTTAAATATTTTTATTATTTATTTGTATGAATTTATTATATCTAAACTTTTATGTATTGGTTTTATTATTTATATACAATATATATATATATTTTTGAGTGCTTGCTTACATATATAAATTTATGAAAGTATTTTGGTTATAATGTATGTTTTGGATTTTTTATTTTGTATGTATATGAATGCATTGTTTTGAGAATTGAAATAGTGTCTTTATTAGTTGCATTGTCATAGTTAGAATATATTTGTTGTGTTTTTTATTTTTGAATTTATCAGTGAACGAGATGTATACTTCTATATGTTGTGTGTGAATGTATTATTGAGATTTTCTGCATTATTTGTATGTACTTGTTTGAATTGTTTACTCTTCTATGTTGATGAATGTCTCATTTTGCATGCTTTTGACTATTCTTCCATTGTTTATTTGTATGTATATGTGTGTATTTCTTGAGTATGCCTTGAATGTTAGAGTAGCGGTTTTAGTGTTTCTATGTATATACATTTAATTATTTTTAAGAGTTGGTTGTATTATCTTGGATGTTTTTCAGTATTCCTTCTTTATTTTCTTTGTGTGTGTATCTTCTTTCATATGGATATTATTTACTTGTATGTGTATGAATGTATTATTTGTTGTATTTTTATGAGAATTATTTTACTTTGTATGTACTTGTTTGAATTGTTTA
Organism: Pinus albicaulis; assembly: GCA_034641835.2. Lineage (NCBI taxonomy): Eukaryota > Viridiplantae > Streptophyta > Pinopsida > Pinales > Pinaceae > Pinus > Pinus albicaulis. The sequence continues at coordinate 155,846 of JAXQQM020081886.1, forward strand.
CCCTTCTATGTTGATGAATGTCTGACTTTGCATGATTTTGACTATTTGATTTTGAATATTCTTTCATTCTTTATTTGTATGTATATGTGTGTATTTCTTGGGTATGCCTTGAGTAGTGGTTTTAGTGTTTCTATGTATATACATTTAATTATTTTTAAATGTTGGTTGTATTATCTTGAATTTTTTTTCAGTATTCCTTCCTTATTTGCTTTGTGTGTGTATCTTTTCAGTATTCTTTTGTATGGATATTCTTTACTTGTATGTGTATGAATGTATTAGTTTTCGTATTTGTATGAAAATTATTTACTTGTATGAGCTTTATATGTATATGAATCAATTATTTGTTGCATTTGATGTGTCTTGTTTACATGTATTCATTGTGTGTGTATGAATCTACTCTTTGCTACCTTTGTATGTGACTTATTTACTTGTATTTTTTGTATGTGTATGAATGCCTTCTTCATGTGTATATGAGTATATTCTTTGGTAATGTGTATTATTTCCTTGTATTCTATGTATGTGTATGAATGTCTTCTTCATGTGTGTATGAATCTACATTCCAACATGTGTTCTTTATTTGTATTCTTTGTATGTGTATGAATATATTCTTCATGTGTATGAATACATGTATTCATTGTGTGTGTACGAATCTATTCTTTCCTACCTTTGTAAGTGACTTATTTACTTGTATTTTATGTATGTGTATGAATACCTTCTTTGTGTGTATATGAATATATTCTTTGGTAATGTGTCTTATTTCCTTGTATTCTATGTATGTGTATGAATGTCTTCTTCATGTGTGTATGAATCTACATTCCAATGTGTCTTCTTTATTTTTACTCTTTGTATGTGTATGAATATATTCTTGATGTGTATGAATCTATTCTTGGCTACATTCCTACCTGTGTCTTGTTAACTTGTATTTTTTGTATGTGTAAAAATGTATTCTTCATGTGTGTATGAATCTATTCTTTTCTACATTTGTATGTCTTCTTTGTATGTGTATTTGTAGGAATATTTCTTTATTACTATTGTATATATATTATTTTCATGTAAATATATTAGTGTGATATGTGAGAATATATTTTTCTAATTTTTATTTATATGATTATAAATATACTATCATTATTTCTATGTATTAATATATTATTTTGAATATTGATTTATAGATATATTAGTTTAAATAATAACTTATAAATATATTAGTTTAAATATTTGTTGAATTGTTATTATTATTATTGTTGTTGTTTTTATTGTTTTATTTTTCTTTTATTGATTTTTTAATTAATTTATTATTATTGTTATTGTTATTATTTATCTTTTTTCTATCTAAACTTTGATTATTTTAAATTGGAAAATAATATACTTACTACAATAACAGTAAAAAAGAAATAATATTATCCCACAAGTTACAACTCAATCAACCATTATCATGTTATAAAGTATCATGCAAATCATGAAGCTAATAAGAAAAAGAACAATAACATAACATTTATAACAACATTTCCCCGATGTGGGTGTTCAATAGCGGGTCATCGGTGGAGGTGTTGGAGAGCAACATGTGGTATTGCCACTTACAAGCATCTGATCATTGTAATCCTCCCATAAATTCGATAGCAAGCGAGGATATGATGTCTTCTCCTCCCTCGAGCTGCATTTACTCTGCGTGATTTCCATCTTCCATGGCTTTCATGCTTGCCAGCTTCTATTATGCTGCAACTGCCTTTAATTCTCCTCGGCACCCCCACTCTGCTCCTCAGCTTCATCTTCACTCCCACATTGTTCTCTAGACCGACATTCGCGCTGGCCATTCCTCACCCTGCAGTGACGCAGAGATCACCGCTCCACATGACCATTTTCAGCCCTCTCCACTCTGTGCCCAGACCTTGTTTCCTACCCGCCCAGCCTTCTCCTCTTCGCCATCTCAGTCCTCCGACAATTCAGGTTATCACTCAGGATTCCACAGGCAGACCATGATCCTTACGTAACGAATGCACTGTAGAGGTGGGGGCGGTGGTAGAGGCGGTGAAGGAAGGAGCAATAGTGGTTCTCACAGTGGTAGAGGTGGTGTAGGAAGGGGCAGTAGTAGTAGCATAGTCGATTGGGCTTATTCGCCATCAATAAGAAATAAGGCCAGTTTTCAGTTCAGTAGCACCTTGGACAAGCCGCACATCACAAAAACGATTATAGTGGTATTTGTCACACCTCCATTTTTTTTTTATTTTTTTTTTTGTGATTTCACTTGTATGTATTTGTCTATTTATTTCCCCAATTCATTTTAGACTCCTTCATTCACAACAAATTAAACATTAATTGTAATAAGAGGTAACAACCCCTATTATTATTAATTGAATAAGAGGTTACAACCCCTACTATTATTATTATGTTAATCTCTTAACCCTTTTTACTATCATGTTCGACCCTCTTATATACCGAATATAGGTATCAATCGTAACACCCCCGATCCACGTTACATAACCCTATATTCGTAATAGTGTCCCCATAGTCTATTTGGGCGCTCCTATATACATATATAAAATCGTGTGTTACGATTCGCCCGCCATGGTATATGGTCGGGTTATTAACTAAGGAGTCAACTTTAACGGTTAAGATATCAGTAATATCAGCGGACACGCATAGGTATGATTTCAATTTCTGAGATCGCCGTCATACCTACCGTTGTTGGTGAAAGAATTTAGTGATAACACATTAGGTGATTTATGTAATAGTCCCCGGCGCGCTGAAGTAGTTCAATTTCATTTAATGTTTATAATTCTGAAACCCTAATATGCGTTTAACGTTAATCTGAATGATCTTTGGAGAAGTTTTACACGTAACTCTTATCTGTTGACCTTACACTGTGCATGTAACATACCCCGATAACCTCGCAGGAAAAATGCATGGAGTTAGGACTTTTTTTTCAACATTTACGAATGTGTAACCTTATAAATTTCTTTATATATTTCTGCATTAACCATTTAAATACCCATTATCATCACTTAGAGAAATATTTAGCAAAAATCATAGTGAGTTACACAACCATTAATTGTTCTTGTTGTAGCATATTAACTTAAATTCCTGCTATAACTATGCATCGATCCCATGATCATTTTGATTCAATTAGTAGATCACCTAATTGATAATATCAACGTCATATCATGAAAGAAATTAACATCATCAAAACGACACAATTAACAATCACATAAATAGACACCGATATACCCTGGAAACCCCGTAGGGTGAAAACCAGCAAACGTTTAATTTTATTGTTAAACGCTCGTGAGGGTTGTCACCCCTCACTCAATGGTTATAAGGGAGTCCATCCCTTGAACATTGTCATAAAATTTACATATAAAAATAATCTTAAACGAAACATAACTAGCTATAAGTTATTACAATCATCATGATACCATTTACCCACGAATCATCAATCTCTGTCTTTGTATTCAGACTGTTTCCTTCAGGGGATCATTGTGCAATTGGAACTACTAAACATGCATGGACTAACAACTCTTTATCTTCCACAATGTTAAACTTGAAATTTCCTTTTCTCAAGTCATCCTTCTTTCCTGCCATTGCTGTCGTCAGCACACTTGATATCATGATTAGATAAAATATTAATAAACCAATAATCAATCTCTATTTGTGACACTTCAACAATTATTTATATGCATGTATAAAACATAACCACATTGACATTAGTTTCCTTATTTAACATCATTTCACATGCATTAGTAACAAATAAATCAATATCAAGCATCCTCTTTCCACCAAACACTAAGAAAATCTTGCATGCACTTTCATATTATTTCCAAAAGAAAGCTAACATACTATATAATAATATTGTGCATGCAAATGCATAACAATATTTTCAAGATAACTATCCCAACAAGCAATTTCTCTTTTTGCCTACTCGTATGTTTTCTTTTCAATATGGATTAATGCAATAGATGTTATACTTACGCATGTGAATACATGTTCTTTTCCAAAACATATTTTCCACCCAAGATCTATTCATAATGGTTACTATGTATAACAATGCCAACTCTATTTCAAACAAAGTTAACATACAAGTTATAGTTTTGTGCATGCAATAACATATCTTCTTCTTCCTGCATGTAAAACATATATTTCTTTCCAAAAGAAACCAAATAAATATTTCGTGGAAAAATAAACACATTTCTTTTCCAAGGGTCAAACGCATACCACTTATCATTTCATGCATGCAAAGTGACATTTCCCTCTCATCCAAAAGATATAACCAATAAATATGCATAATATTCTCCCAAGATAAAGCTAATACCATAGCTAATTCCTTTAGGTTGGAAAAATACATATTATTTTTCCCAAAAGAAGGCTAACACAATAAATATTATGTGATTGCATCTTCCTTTTCTCTAGAAATCTAATACTCAAAAATATATTTTTCCCATGCATGCAAGCATATATGTTTCTCTAATTAATCTTACGTAAGAAAGCATGTGATTACTCTTTTTCCTCTCTAATAATCTAATCCAATAATGCATACAAGGATATATTTTTATCTTCTATTCATTTTGAAGAGTTTTAACACAATAATTATTTCCTTGCATACAATTATGCAATGTTCCAAATGGGAAAATATAGGCTCAGTAGGGAATATCTTAAGATGGAATCACAACAATATGGAATTACACCAATAGATCTAAACCAGAGATAGACTGGCAGGGCATTTACTAGATGCATCACCTTCACAAGGAAGGGTGAAATCCAGAGGCTTCCTGGCCCATTCCAGACTCTGTCTATAGAAGAATGGTGAAACACAGCAAGTGTGGGAATGACACACTCCTCTTACATTTTTCTGATCTTAGGAACCTTAGATCTATATATCTAAACAATGGATCTAAAAGAGAAGTAAAAACCAACCAAGGAAGAAGCGGGAAATTCCACTCTCAGGAAAATCTGCAATAGGCTCAAGGAGAACATTGTATAAGTAAGCCAGTGTGAAAATAATGTAGAACTAGGCTGGGTTCCCTTATTTTAGGCTGTGTCAGACCTCAAGAAAAGTTTCAGCAAAAATAAATGAGTTTAGAGGTTTTAATAGATCTCCCACAATCAACACTAGCTGAAAATCAGCTAAAGGAGAGAGTTGGTAAATACAGAAACCGTCCTTTAGAAATTGCACAGTTTCTGCTGGAAGACACTATAAATCAGCCATTAGACTCATGTTATAGTATGGCATCAAGAAATCAGATCTATAATCAAGTTCCTTTGTAGAAGCATTGGATTTACTTGAAGCAAGAGCAAGAATCCTTCAAAAATAATAGCAGAAACAATTGGAAAAGCTGTAGAAAGACTTCACAGCATTTTATATGAGGAGCTTCAGCTGCTGTAGGTTAATATTCATATCTACAACTGATATATGGCTGAAACATCAGATCCATATCAGATCTGGAACTACTCAGCCTTCTAAACAAGATCCCCCTGGGGTTTTATCAAAATAATGCTTAAATAAATGTAGATCTAGCTTTTAATACACTGAAATTTTTATTGCAAATAAATTCAATGATTATATAATCATGGTCCATATGCAAACAAATATATTTTCAAAGGATATGGTTACTCATCTCTTGATGCATGCTTGAAATACTCTCTTCCTCTTCCTTGGCTCCATTCTCCATGTATTCTCCCATTTTTCCTCTTCTATTTCTCTCATAGGCTTATAATAAAATAGAATTAATTAAAATGGAATAGATTTTATAAATCATAAAAGTATTCCAACTTTTTTCTAAATCATAAAATAATTTCATCTTTTCTAAATCATAAAAGCATTCCAGCTTTTCTAAATCACAAAAGAAATCCATAAAGCCTCCATAAATATGATTTTTCCTAAATCAGAAAAGCATTCCATAAATCTCTCATGCTTTTATTTTTAAAGGTAGATTTTCTTTTTCCTTATGAGAAAAATATCACTTATCCATACTTTTTCCAAATCTATTACTCATTATTTCTAAAACTCATAAAACATACCAACTTGGAAATATAATTTATTTCCATGGAAGAATATAAATTATTATAATAAAATAATTAATAAATAATTCTTCCAATATTCTTATAATCAACTATTACAAGAATATTCTTCATTTAATATCAATATAATAATTAATAATATTTAATTATTTAATAACCCTCATTTTATGAGAGTTTTTATGGTGGCTTATGCGAGGGATATTACAAACTCCCCCCCTTAAAGAGAACATCGTCCTCGATGTTCTTCTCTTGTTGGAACATTAACCTTTAGTTTTCATTTCCAATTATTTAGGAAATGTAAAATAATACTGAAATCCTAATACTTTCATAAAAACTCAGGGAGCACTTAGCCCTTTAATCATCAAAATGATAAGAAAAAATTTATCAAGTGCACGTTGCATTTTATTTAGGAATTACACTAGTCTTTCTCTCCCACTAGTGTTTTTGAAAATTACTGTCTTTCTCTCCCACAATAATTTCAATCTAATTCAAACTCATGGTATTTATCTCCAACCATTTCCTTTGCAAATTACTGTCTTTCTCTCCCACAGTAATTTCATTCAAATTCAAACTCATGTCATTAATCTCCAGCCATGTTCCTCTAACATGTCAGGAATTTAAAGTTCAATAAATCATTATTTTATCTAACATGAGTTATTTCAGTCGCCTATATAGTTCAATTAATTTCCTCTATGCATGCATATAGATCAACCATTTATGACATGTTCATTTGTCATAAAAACACAACCTATTTCATCTAAATTGTTGCTAGGATAATTTAATATATCATGCATGCAAAAATTATATACATGCAACAACTTCTCAGGACATGAAATTTACAAGCTCTATTGTAAATATCCATCTTTACACTCTGGAAAATTTGTAACATAACATAGAAAAAATTTCATCTAACCTAGTTAGTTTCTCGGGAATTATCGGTGAAACTCAAAGATATTCCACCCAACCGTGAACCATTCCACAGCTCGGGCTCAACGAGCCAAGAGCTTCATTTGCCACTAGAATCAACAACCTCATTGATTCCTTGGGTATTTCTTCCTGAAGAGATTTTTAGCAAACACCCCCGCTTTAAGGTCTCGTCAACCTTTTTGCCTAGGCCTTTGTTTTATATTTTGAAAAAGATACTCTTCTTTTTCTTAAAGCATGCCTTTCTCTCCCACTATGCTTTATTTACCCCACTCCTAGTATTTATCTCCAACTAAGTCATTAACAAAATCTTTCTCTCCTATCTCCGTTAATATTTCCTCTCTATTATTTTCTCCTAGGGATTTTTAGGAGACTTTTAGGAAGTTCCATGTTGAAATTAACCACCAATAGCTTTCCATAAGTCAGTAAGAAGTCTTCTAAAATCCTAGAGTTATTTCATTACCCCAACCAAAGAGTATTCATTAACTCTACAATAAAATAAAATATTACTCCATTACATCAATCCCATCATAGCTTCCATAGCCACTGAATCCAATAAAAATTCAATGTATAAAATAGTCAATGTCTACAAATCCATCGTAATTTACATAATTTTTCATTTGCATATTATCATTAAGGCAAAGGAACAATTATGTACACCATGCATCTATACTTGACCCACAACATGGGTCCACAATTTGTCAAAGCACATTGACAACAATTCATCGTACGTAATATAGGTGATATACATTCAAAATTTTCACATAATAATAATAATCATGTACCTTAGAAAAAGACATTAACATATGTTGCATACCAGTAGCATATTTTAGGTTTGGCTATCTCCACTCAATGTGCCCATCAATATTGTAGAGAACTAATGTAATTCCATTGAACACTAGAACACAAAATGTGAATCTTTTTTTTCGCTACCATTAGCTTGCAACCATATAAGCGACAACCATTGAGGAATTTTGTGAAAATAATTTGCAATCATGAAATCTAAAATCACTGTAGAATTTTTTTCAAATAGTGTGAAAGCATGCAATCTACAACCAATTCGACATTCCATCAAACAATTTTCAAGCATGCAATCTACATCCATTGAGTGTCACATCTCCCTTTCTCGTCCCCAAATTTTTTATTTTTTTTTCGCAGGTGTAATTTAACTTGGTTCATCTTTACTTTTACACTGTCATATTCCTCCTTTGGTGAAGAGACATAAAATTTAATAATAACCTTCTTTCACAAAGACAATGTTAACTACATACATTTATCATTGTGGTTCATCCTCTTTTTTCTTGTTCCTAGGAGCAATTAATCATATGATCATCCTCATATAGTACCTTTACACCATGTTTTCCCATTTTAATTAGCCATTGGATGTTATATACAATTTAGTCGAGGTATTGGACTTTGTACATTATAACATCGACCCTCTCATTTTATTATTAAAATCAAATGGGATCGAAACCCTAAATTGACCTTATCATCATTTATCATAGGTCGACGTTGGCCCAAGCCACGTCTTACTCCACTTGATATGTTGGCATTTTATTCAGATATGATTGATATTGTTTTGACCCATAGGGTAGGGTTCCTAATATCGAATATAAATCGGGACATGGTGAACTATCCGCATTCAATACTTTCTCGGGTTTCTCCATAAATTTTGATTGGCGCGAAGACCACGTAGTCCTAACTCCTGGATTACACATCACGATTTGGTGTACAATAGTGTGATTAAATAATTTAAAATACTCCCCTTCGGTTTGATAAATATGTCGCTCAGATCACGCCATGTATGAGTTTAATGTTACAATCCCTCTCGGATCTTTTGGATGTACTTCCCTCGACTTATTGGACGCCAATCCCAAACCGAGTCATTTACGGTTATCTCCTACACGTGGATTTGCCGATTTACGGAGTTAGGGTTTCTGCTCCATTATTAGTTCCTATTTTTTCATTCTAGAACTTCATTTTTTCTCGTGGCGTCTGCCGTTTTCTCTCCTCGCGATTTTTGTACGAATGGCACGTCGAGGGTTTCTACCAAGCGATCATGCATTTGACCATAGTAAGTATGGTTTGCTTTCATCCGCTATTGAATTCTATTATGGAACAAATTTGAGTGACGATGCTTTCCCGGCTTGTTTCACGTACCGTTTTCACATTCGCGACTTCAATCGTGTGAGGGGAATCCTCACGATGGTATCTCCAAATTATTCGCGTATTTGTCAACAAATATGTATTATCGTTTTTAATCACTGGCTTTCTTCTCTCCGTCTTACATATTTTTGTTTGCTGTGGGTTGAATGGAAAAACTCGGGAATAAGATATGGGTCAGCTAATACTGCTGTAATTTGCTCTTGTCTTCCGAATAAAACCAGGTATTAACCTTAAAGATCTGGGTGTCCTCCCGTAATTCACGATGGAGAATTTGCTTTCGTATGAAGGCGAAAGGCCTTGTCCATTCGTGGCGTGACAAGGTAGCGATCCGCCTGGAAGCGCAACTCGCTTTGTAAGGGTTGCCTTCTATTTTGTCATGTGCACCGCATTTAACTCTTCGCCGTGTTCATTCCAGAAGTGTTGGTTCACATTCTCGCGCCACCCCGTATGTCGTACACTTCTGTTTTTTTTTTTTCATCGTTCGTGGACACTCTCTATTTTAGGGGATCAAAATTTTTCAACAGAAATTTTCTCTGCTCCTTTTGTGGGTGTACATAAAGTCTCACGAGGTCTGGTTGGCGTTCAATCCCTTCCGTTGTTTTCGACGACTTCACTTGACTTATTTCCTTTCATTCGTTATTATACAAAATTTCCGATTTTTCCAACGTATATTCGAACAGATTGCCTTCATGTTGCTATAGAAAGTATTTAAATTTGTTTGTTTCTTCTATAGTCGCGGTCATGTGGTTGGTATAGAGACGTTGAACAATTATGAGTTCTACTTTGAACATTGCGACTGTTTCGCCGCCATTTTCTCCGTGCGTGGTTACATATGAACTCGCCTAACTCTGGCGCTAACTTAATCTCGTATGACCATGGAATCTCATTTTAGATTTGGCCCTAATTTTTTTTTTCGCTTGGATACTCGTACTAATTATTTCAGGATGAATTAACATTAGTTCCTTCGAATCGATCGATAAATATGTGCATTTCTGCTTGTGTGCCTTTTGGTTGGGTTTTTCATTTGACTCCTCCCCCTTTTTGCTCGAATCGTGATTATATGCAAGAGAAGTCTCTTTTATACCCTCTTTCTTTTGAGTTAATATTTATCATCTCGTAACGTACTTCTATTCGCTAAATGCTAAAGGAGTATTAAGGCTGTCTATGCTTAATTTTCCAAGAAGATCTAATCGATGTCAACGGTTTATTGCTTTTATTATGCTTATTTAACCCGTATATATATATAAGCACCGTGCAACTATATAGTTAGTCAGCCTTAATAACGGTAAACTTCCCGTGAATTTAATTTGGACCACCTGTGACAGTTGTACAAATCCCTAAATGTTTTATACCGTAATAATTACAATTACCTATCCTGATTTCCCTCATATTTCGGGGAAGCTTTAGGACAGATAACTTAAAATATTAAGTCATTACCTGGGCAAACCTTTTAACTTCATTTATATACGTAGTTTATACATGTTTCTCAACTAGAGTGTGGCATAGCTCCAGAAATCTATTAAAAGATTAACCGTTCACCCACTAGTATACATACTTTCGTGTGCATAATTAGTTGTTGTAGGCTTTGGGGAGCATAGATTTTTTGTTTCTTGCATGTTTAAAGTTGGCTTATGTTCTATAGTCCAGTAGTATCTTCCCGGGTTTGGGTTGTTTCGAATTCTAATGGCATTCATTCTCGTTATTCCAAGTTTTGCAGAATTTTACTCTAGACTTAAAATTTAGAAGTCTATAAGGGTTAATTGACTCCACCAAGGAATCTCAGACTGGCCCTCGTGATTCATAGAATCTATCGTGTCATTCTTTCATGGCTGTGGTAGATTAACCAATATTTTACTATTGCTTTCCACTACACAATGGAAAATTCAAAGGTTTCATACACATATATGCAGATACTAAGATCATTATAAGAATGTATGACAGTTAAGTTATTGCTTTCATGTCTGTAAAATTAATTAGCTATAGGTTTAACTCATTCACCGGTTTAGAGACTAGGTGGAATTCATCATTTATTGAATTCTACAACTATACAGAGGGCAAGGAATAAACTCTCTTATAAGCAACTCTCGTTAAATGTAGAATTTATGATCTAGTAAACCATGAGATTTTATATGTAGCCAATTCATACTATATGAAATAAAACATCTGGTGAAAAACTAGGAACATACCACTCTTTGCAAATGACCAACCTCCCAACCTTAGAAATCAGTCTGGCCTCCCATGACTCACCCCCGAGCCGCCGAGATCAATCTCCTAGGAGCAGTACTCAACCCCAATCGTTTCTAGGTGCTATTTAAGCTTTTACTCAAAGCTCAAGCTTAATTCTCGCGTCCGTAATATCAGGATGCTTTTATTCCCGTTTGCCCAAGCTTCCCATTGAGGGATTTCTTTTAAAGATGTTTTATGCTTTTCCTCGTATTTTCCAGCTTTACCTCTTCCCAACTACTTTCCTCATCATTGTGAAATTCAGATTTTTCCTCAAACCTAATTTTAAAACTTACTATCTTCAATGATTTTTGAAAGATTGTGGGGAATTATTCGCATCATCCATCCTCAAAGATTCTCGTGTAAGCATCTCATCATCTCATCTTTGGTCAATTTTCACCACAATAATTTATTAATTTCTAGCTAAATGTTTAATTACATTCACAAAATAATCATCCTTTGGGGTCCACTCCCCTTAGGATGTATAGTTCAAGTATCTAACTTTAAAATGAAATCACATGAATTGGGGGTGTTACATTGAGGAATTTTAACAACAATTTTCAGTATGCAATCTATGGTGGATAAGGCATTCTTCCAAATAGTTGGCAAGCATACAATCTACTACCATTGAGGGACTAGTTGTGCGTATGAAATAAATTTCCATAAATATTTTTATACTCATCACAGTAGATAGTAAAACTAGAATTTCTAGAACATCATGAATCATATTAATATCATCAATGGTAAAATTTGTGCTAATAACAGAACCAACAATCCCTACAACAACATCTAATCAGAAATTTGACCACTATGGATCCATTTCTAAACATAACTTTTTCTTGGAATCACCATGGGGTTATTAAGTATGATCTCAAGGTATGAAAACCTCTTTGATATTAAAGATTAATCATGATCCAAATCTCGCCCACGGATGAAATTATTTAAAACAACAAAACCGTGGATCTCAATTACCACTACGAACACATGGAATGCAAACTTTCCTCTACAACTCTAAATGAAGAAAGAGAACCCACAATTATGCTACTATGATTTTTTCATTGAATTTAAGTTCACTATGTGAGTTATATTTCACTCGTTGCTTATTTTTAATAACTAAAGAGTTTCGTGTTTCAAATATATATATATATATGTATATATATATATTTTGTTCTCCACATTCCATGTCCTCTGTGGTCAAACCTAGTCCTATATTATTTAATTATCACACCAACCATACGTGTATTCATTATTTATAGGTAGTGCATGATAACTTTAGCCATGTTTTTCCATTCTTTTTTTCTTATGCACCATAATCATTTTTCATATTATGCATGCAAAGGTTGGTAATTAATCTGCAATATAAAAAGTGAGTGCTCAAGATGGTTCATAGGTACAATAGAAGTTTTATTGCATTTGTATCCACATCCATATTCAAATTTTATGAGAAATTTTTTTTAAAGAAACATTATAATCGGTTTTCACTCTTTCATGTAGTCATTAATCATGCAACATGCATCTCATGTTAATTGTAGATACCACAAGTTTAATTAAAATCATACCTGAGATGATGCCCACTAGCATCATACCTCTACTTCCTTTTTGCATAACGATTCCCAAAAGGCGCTGTTGCAACCTTTGCTCGATACCATTTGTAACATGCTCCCGATAACTCCTAAAATATTTAGAGTTAGGGAAATTTTTTCTAACATTTACGAATGTGTAACTTTATAAATTAATTTTTATATTTATGAATTAACCATTTGAATAACCATCATCATCACATAGAGAAATATTTAGTAAAAATAATAGTGAGTTACACAAACTTTAATTTTCCTTTTTGTGGTGGCATATTAACTTAATTTTCCCCGTTTATAACTATTCATCGATCCCATGATTATTTTAACCTCAATTAGTAAATCACCTAATTGATAATATAACATCACATCATGGAATAAATAACATCATTAAATGACACAATGAACAATCACATCATTAGACACCGATATACCCTAGAAACCCCGTAGGTGAAAACCAAATAAACGTTTAATTTTATTAAACGCTCGTGAGGTTGTCACCTCACTCAATGGTTATAAGGGAGTCCATCCCTTGGACCATCATTACTAAATTTACATATAAAATAATCTTAAACGAAACATAACTAGCTATAAGCTATTATGCAATCATCATGATACCATTTACCTACGAATCATCAATCTCTCGTTTTTGTAGTTAGACCGCTTCCTCGGGGATCATTGTGCAATTGGAACTACTAAACCTGCATGGACTACCAACTCTTATCTTCCACAATTGTTAAACTTGAAATTTCTTCTCGTCATCCTTCTTCATTATTATCGCTGCAAGACACTTGATATCATGATTAGATAAAATATTAATAAACCAATAATCAATCTCTATTTGTGACACTTCAAGAATTATTTATATGCATGTATAAAACATAACCACATTGACATTAGTTTCCTTATTTAAAATCATTTCACATGCATTAGTAACAAATAAATCACTATCAAGCATCCTCTTTCCACCAAACACTAAGAAAATCCTGCATGCACTTTCATATTATTTCCAAAAGAAAGATAACATACTATATAATAATACTGTGCATGCAAATGCATAACACGATTTTCAAGAGATAACTATCCCAACAAGCAACTTCTCTTTTTGCCTACTTCGTATGTTTTCTTTTCGTTAATATGGATTAATGCAATAGATGTTATACTTATGCATGTGAATACAAGTTCTTTCAAAACATATTTTCCACCCAAGATCTATATTCATATACTGGTTACTATGTATAACAATGCCAACTCTATTTCAAACAAAGTTAGAATAGACATAAGTTATAGTTTTGCATGCACAACATATCTTGTTATTCCTCGTATGTAAAACATATATTTATTTCCAAAAAGAAACCAAAATAAATATTTCCATGAAAAATAAACACATTTTTCCAAGGGTCAAACGATACCACTTATCATTTCATGCATGCAAAGTGAAATTTCTCTCATCCAAAAGATATAACCAATAACTATGCATAATATTCTCCCAAGATAAAGCTTACCATAGCTAATCCCTTTAGGTTGGAAAATACATAATATTTTGCCCAAAAGATGGCTAACACAATAAATATTATATGATTTCATCTTCGTTTTCTCTAGAAATCTAATACTCCAAACTATATTTTTCCCATAAAAGCATATATGTTTTCAAATAATCTTACAATAAACATGATTACCCTTTTTCCTCTCCAAGAATAAAATCCAATAATGCATACAAGGATATATTTTTCTTCTATTCAATTTGAAGAGTTTTAAATAATAATAATTATTTTTACACACAAGTACAGTGTTCCAAATGGGAAAAATAGGCTCTTGTAGGAATATCTTAATATTCCACTATGGAATCACAAGAATATGGAATTACACCAAGATGTATCTTAAAAACTAGAGATGTAGATCATAGTATTTACTAGAGGCATCACCTTCACAAGGAAAGGGTAAATCCGCAGGCTTCGGCCCGTTCTGCACTGCCTATAGAAGAATGGTGAAACACAAAGAAGTGTGGAACACAACTTTCTTAGAGTTTTTTTTCTCTTAGGAACCTTAGATCTATAGATCTAAACAATGGATCCAAAAGAGAAGTAAACCAACCAAGGAAGAAGTGCTAAATTCCACTCTCGTGAAAATATGCACAGGCTCTATGTAACACCCCAAGTTTCTATGCTTTTCAAATGAGACATTTGAACAAAAATCCAAAGGGGGAGTGGACCCCAGTGGATGATTATTGTGTGGATGTGGTTAATTATTTAATTATGAAAAATAAATAAAATATTATGTATGCACTATGACCAGATGAGAAAATGAGATCATATGCCTAATCCATGAGGTGATGGAAAAGGAAAAAAAGACTTTCCCCAAATCTTTCAAAAATCCTTGAAAGAAATTATTTCTAATTTAGATTTCGAGGAAAAATCTAAATTTCCCCAATGAAGAGGAGTAGTTGGGAAGAGGTGAGAAAAAGCTGGAAAAGCTGAGGAAAAGCTTAAAGCAGCTTTAAAGAGTCCCAGAATGGGAAGCCTAGGCTAAACAAGAATAAAGCATCCTGAAATTCTGGACGCAGAATTGGAAACAGGCTTGGGGAAAGCACAGCTTAAATAAGCTGCTCCAGAACAGATTGAGGTTAGTCTGTTCTTGGAGGATCTCAGCTTGGGGGTGATTTCTGGAGACAAATGAACTCTAAGGTTGGGTGGACTGGTCATAGTAGTGGTGTGCATGCATAAATTGGGAGATTTCTGTAAGTTGAATTAAATATGTCCATAGTTTAGTAGATGTGATGTTATGGTTCATTATGCAGTTTATGAATTGTGATGTTATGATTCATTATGCAATTTACGAATTGTCATGCTGTGATGCAAATGTTAGATTGATTTGTTTGTTAAGTAGTTCATGTAAATGGCAAACCCAAGCTAGTGATGGCAGAGACAAACGGTTGGGTTGTATGGATGAGTATCTGGTAGTAATGAGGTTAGGGATGACAGATCAATTTGAACAGCAAATCTGATAACCATGTATAGGTATAGCTTGCTACCTCTTAAAGGAATATTTAATTTATGTGTGTTTAAACAGAAAATGTTAACCAACCAGTAACCATGAACAGCAAGCACCAAACCACTAAATCTATCATAACAATACTGATGGCACAGAATTCGCTGTAATCAATAACAGACAGTAGGGAACAACAACAACCCTCAGCTGTGTTACAATGGAAAAAATTGTAAAATTTAGAATTTACAGTATTCTATTAAAGGTAATTGTAGACATAAGGAAGCAGAAGTTGGATCCTAACTAAGTACGAGGATCTAACACTAGGGATTCTGAACTATCCAGTTCAGTAGTCTCTACCTCCATTTGGGTAAAGCAAGAGGATCTGTTTCCTAGTTTTCCCATGGAACAGTTGAATCTGTACCAGAGTGTCAAACATGTTGAATGTTGTAACAGTAAAACAGGAGGAGAATCCTATTGAACAATCTATTGTGTGATAAAAGTTTGTGTGAGGGAAGATTGTAAGCATATGAAAAAATACCATGAACAGAGCATATTTTTATCGTCCATATAAACTGCTGGGAAAGTAGTTGAAGCAAGGGAGGTTAACTGAGTATAGATAGATGTATGCGAGGGGGCATACATCTATACCTCTTTGCTGTAACTTTAAAATGCTGAAAATTTTATAAGGCCTGCAAACAGGAAGGTTTGAGGATGGGCCTATGGATCGGCGAGAGTCGGTCAAGACTCTGAAAAACTGACCTAAGAAATATACACTAATATTCCAGGGCTGCCTATAAGTACTGAAAAAAAAAAAATTTAACCCCGGATAAAGCGGAGAATATCTGAGTTATGTTAGATGTGTAGGAAGCTGGGTTGGGAGACGTGACAAATGGTATCGGAGCAAAGTTCAAAAATTGGGCAAGATATGTGCTCACAAAGAAAGGGTTAAGATAGTGGTATGTCCCTGAAATTCTGTTCATTTAGATGTTCTATGGTATGAAGTAGCTACATATAAACATTTAAGAGAATCTGGATGTTTGATTTTGTTACTACATCTAACAGAACCCATCATCAAGCCTTCACCTTTCAGATACTGTTTAGTGGTAGCCAGAAAATCCATAGAGTAGATCAGTTTAAATCTGAAGTACTTACCCTCTATAGATGATTAATTCTGGTTTTGGCCATTGTAGGCACAAAGGTTATACTGGGTGCTTATGAGTCTGCTAGAGAACATTATAGAAGTACTAGAAAGTACATGAGATAAATATAAACAGCTGGAAGTAAATACCATGAATTTTGACACTCACATTTATGCAGGAAAATTAAATATTACTTTACTACATATATGTGTACAATGGTGAAATTTTCCTCTTTTATAGAGGAAAATTAAAAGAGACAAATTAGGCATGCCAACATTTTCGAGCTTTTAAAAAAAAAAAAATTTCATTCTACTTAATGAATATACAAATCATAGCAGTGATAGAGCATACTACGTTGTGAAATTCATCTCAGATTCTGGTACTAAACATGAAGCATAACTTGATTTTATTTGAGTACTATAGCAGTTTTAATTGTATCTTCTATACTCCTAGATTTAGCCTTAACCCTTGAACCAAGCAAAGGAGTAAAATACTTAAATTATAAAAAAAAAAAAAAAGATTCTCTAGTAAAATACTAAAGAATGCGCATAGGTATACATCACAAGAACAATATAGTGTAAAAGAAATGACTTAGAACATTTATTTGGCAAAAGAGTGAAGAAATACTACAGAAGTATTACCAAAGTCATTACTATAGGGTATCTTGAGTATTAAATGCAGCTCTCACTTTCGAAATACATTTTAGTGCAAAATATTTATGATAGATCTAAAGCATATTAACAAATAAGTGTTATGAACATATATATGGTTCCAACTTTAAACCGCGCTCTTAGCGCTCAACCACAAGAGGAGTTTAACATGCGCATGCCGATGAAGTTGAGATAGATGAGTATTTTATGTACATATGAAAACTACCATATTATGTTTCAAGTTACAAATGACTATTGAGTACCTCTATATATAACTACCGTAGGACAATATATGCGCATAAGTATAAAAAAAAATAAAAAAATTTACACAGTTAAGATTATGATCACACTGGTAAACAGAGGCGATACGTCAGCTGTTCAAAAATGAAAGGAAAACATTAAAGTAGGGTACTTTAATTTCTGCTACCCAAGGAATAACGCATATCCAGTTCACTTTCATACTTTATATATGTTATAGTATTTCACATATATATAGTAATATATATATATGTATAATTTCATATATAGGAATATATAATTTCATATATAGTAATATATATAAATTTTATGCATATGAAATTTCGTATACTATATATATATATAAATGACAGAAAGGAATACGACACTTATATGTATTTCAAACGTATAATATACAATAATATACAATTATAACATAACTTTTTTCACTGGGTTTAACTTTTAATACACGTATAAGGCGTAGGTTAATTGACTTCAACCTTTTACTCTGATTGCTAAGGCGACCCCATAAGAATGAGGCGCGAGTTCGATTCCCGCATGAACCGGTACCAGGATGCAGCGGTACAAAGGATGGACTCAATTTGAAAATAAAAAAATATGAAATGAAATTACGATAAATGGTATCGGGGGTTTGAACAATATACGCTGCACGAAGACTATAAACTCAACCAACTGACTCTCTCCAAAGCTGAACAAAGCATAAAAGCCGTGAGGGAAATCTGGACTTATTGGAGTCCATGATTTTAAAGGAGTAATTTTGGTGAACAAGACGTACGTATACATACTATACGACTTTACAAAATATAACTCACCTTTCAATTAGGTTAAACCACAGCGAAGGTGATAGGCGATTAACGTTTTTTTCAAACAGAGTAGCTCTCCAACGCTGTAATACGAGGAGAAGATGTGTACATAAACAGAGAAGAGAAAATTTCATGCAAGAGTCAATAAAAATCTGAAACGCCGTGAATAAACCCTGACTGTGTAAACGACCAGAACGCTACCTCGACTTATCCAGATGTATAACGCCTGCACAGGTCGCCATAAAAGCAGTGAGGATAACGAATAATCATCGATTTGTAAAACCGAGACCATTAAAATAAATGGGTAACCTATGACTGAGAATAAGGGCAAATCGGAAGGAGAGTTCCCACTCCTTCGACCCTTCTTCAACAGAGAGAGAACCGGAGTTAATGTATCATAAAATAGTTAATATAGTGCCAGATAATCAGGCGGAGGCCATCAACCTGGAGCGAGACAAGCCCTGAGTTTAGACGCTGGGGAGAAGGATAGCAATAAGAGCAGGGTTTAAGGAGACCCCGTCCTAGGAACCCTGAGACCTGCTCTCTCTCTACACAAGAATGACAACAACGATTAGATACTGCAGAGATTAAAAATATAAGAAGAAAGAAATAAATAAATGCAGATTATAAATAACTATCGAACCCTACGAATGCATTATCTCTCCTGGATACGGGAGTTATATTCCTGTAGCCGACCATTAACAGGGGACTTCACTCAGAGAACGGGTGTGTAGGAGAAACACCAGCATCCGAGCAGGAATGCATCTCACTGAAACCCGAAGGAGCTAAATAGACGATAAATCTCGAATAAAAAAAGGGTTGGTAGGTCGCCAAGGTCGGTGAAAGGGTATGAAAACCCTAATTACACTGCCCTAGATGGCAGGAGATCCCAAAGTTGATTTGGGAAAACCATTCGGGTCAGTGACTGTTTGGTACCGGGTGAAGTGTAGAGCTGAAAGCTCTGTAGGAAACGGCGGTAGTCTGGCCGCTAAGTACTAAGCCGAATAGGAGTACAGTGACAGCACAACATATAGCCGACGAGAAGAGACATAAAGCTGTAAATGTCCGCGTCGGGTATGCCCAATCCGGTTGAAGACGCCATCCCTGCACCGCAACCAATTGAATAAACATATTTAAATGCACACAGTAATCACTCGACCGAGACCTCCGGACTACGTGTGAGGTGGGCTTCACTATTGTCAGGACCACCGATCCATCATATTGATGTGGCTCGACCCATAGACGAACCCCGGTCATGATCGCCTAGGGTTTCATCGCAGTAAACCCAAGTCACACGCCGCCATGCTAACGCGTTGTGATGACAGGAAAACAGGTCGTAAACTGGAAAATGATACCATTAAAGTCAAAACCAAAGAGATGGTTATTATAATCATTAAATCAATGGCCGCCCTCGATATCATAGTGCGGCAGGGGTTGAATAGACATGGGCGGATGTCTGTTGTTGATGACTGTCGAAAAACATAGAACCCAGATGTTACGGCCCATAGCCAACTATTACAAGATCAACATTTCCAGCATGCGGCTCCTTCTTGCGTGGTGTCGCCAGATCCACGCATGAGATTTGTGCGGGTCTCACATTGCCAAGCGTCCCCTAGATCCAAAGCCGCAGAGTTGAGCGTATTATCTGGCGACACTTGGCAGCGCCACAGCCGCAGTTAGATATAGGAACTTTAATAACAATAAGGTTTATACATGTAGTAGTGTATATCAAATGATATGGCATTATACATATATGCGATATGTCCTTATACATATATGTGTTGTATATAAAATGATATATATAGGTGCGATGTATATCAATTGATATATATAGTTATGTTATATAAAAAGAAGATGTATATGTGTGTTTAACAAAGGTAAGAGATTATGAGTGGTTTATATATAGTGATATATATGTTTAGAAGCGAATGAAAGTATATAGTAACCTTGCTAAATTTTCAGTCAACGAATGTGTAGTCATGAGAGTCTATGCATAAATTCATACACATATAAGGTAGATAGGTCAGGCCTATAAATAGCTATGAAGGAAAATAAAGCTAATTTAGACTTGGTAGTAGTGACGACCTATTTATCTATATATATATATAGAGATAAAATTCTAGATACATCAATAAGCATTTATATATATGTTGGGGTAATAAAGTTGCACTTTATAGTTCGATGGGTAAGATATCGAAGGTCCAAGGATATATAAATATATATCTATTGTATTAATAAAGTGACCCTTTAATTAGAATTATCAAATTTCAATCTAGTTGAATTTAATAAGTGAAAATCAACCCTTATTGTTCAATTGGAGTTAAACTAGAATGGGGGAAAATTCTAGAAGAAAAAGTATACGTGGTCAAAAATAAACGAAAGAAAAATATACAGGAAAGAAAGATGTATCTATATATAGATCTCAAGATATTCGGGTGGAAGGCATATGGGATAGGAATGTAAAATGGTCTATTTTTATGTTAAATGGTAGCGTTTCAAAAAGGCTTTGGACTTACATATGAATATATGTAAATATAGGGATATATATATATTCATATGTTCATCAAATAAATATTACCAAAGCTAGATATATACATATATATACCATGTTTATTTATGCAATAAGGTTTGGAATATATATGATATATACAAACCTAGTAGATATATATATGATCATTAGATGTATATTACTCAAGGCTCGAGTCATATAAATAAGGCATGTATACTGCCATAAAAAGGAAAGAAGATAGAATCTTACTCGGTACAAATGGGAAAAGTATGGAATAGTGATATTTCTTTCAAAAAAAAAAAAAAAACAAATAAAGATAAAAATAAATAAAAGCATGAGAGATGAACAGGTTGCTTTTGTTAGAAAAATATATATATAGAATGCTTTTATGATTTAGGAAAAAGTTGGAATACTTTTTCAAAAAAAAAATAAAATCTATTCTATTATATAAGCCTATGAGAGAAAAGAAGAGGGGAAAGTGTGTCAAATTTAGTTTTTGACATTATCAAGTATTAATACTTGTGAATGTGATAAATTATAGATATTATATTTATCACTATAAAAGGAAACATGTATGCACACTATAAAATTTGGTTGGTGTAAATTTTATTAAAGTTAATTTTCTTAAGTCTTAAATTCCAAGATAGGGAAATAATGTGAAATCATACAGCTACAAACCAAGAGAAAAGATGATGAGATGTATTTGGACTTGGGTGTGGGGGAAACCCAGGAGATCCAAATTTATTCATATAAGTTTTGAACTAGTGGATATGATTCATAAAAGCGGTTAAAGAAAAAAAAAAAAATTTGGCCTGTGCAATATATATATATATGAAAAATAGAAATATAGTGTGTGCTAAAGTGTACGAAAGGAGAAATTAATGCTTATAGACAGGGATAATGGGAAAGACAACATGAATATGTCACATCGGTGATAAGTGCAGGTGGGATATATATAGACGAGTTATATACCCATACATGTGCATGTAAATAAATTCTCAAAGGATGTAGAAATATATGTATGGGGTACTTATATGAATAAAGGTTATGCATAGAGTTATGCAAATTATTTATCCCCTAATAGAAAATCCTGTAAATTTAGGTATTCGCTTACTTGGCTGGAAATAATAGAGATGAATTCTATTATAAATTATTGACTTAACAATAGCTGAAACCCTCTCAATTGTCCTTGTATTGGTTCACATTAAAACTTTATAAGTCCATCACAAAGGAAAAAGGTAAGCTGGTACGAAGGTATAGTACATTAAATTAAGGAGTATTAATTAAACTCTTTGGATTATATATAAGTCGGGTGGATATATATATATGTGATGGATTTTATATATATATGATGGAGGTTATATTATATATATTGTGGATTATATATGTATAAAGTGGTTCTATATATATATATATATGAAAAAGGAGTGGAGGATTTAAGGATATGAAATATAATGGGTTGTATAACAAAGAGCTTTATAAAGAAAATTTTGTATGCTTCACTTTATTGGAATATATATATATACAATGTGGTGGAATTGAGGATAAATTAAAATGAAACAAATTGCACGTGGGACATAAGTTAAAATCTACAGGTAACATTATAAATATAGGCGATCTGGTTATATGTTATAATGTTAACCTTGTTGAGTTGTATGAATATAATATCTTCATACATGTTAAGTTATTTCTCCAACTTTATACCCACGGAGTTAAAGGAGAAAGTACTGGAAGTACAGCGATGAACTGAAAAAGGGTAAGCATAATCATGCATATAGTACAGTTGTTTTCATTCATGAGTACTAATGAAAAAAAATTGTTTAGCCAAGTGTGTAACAGGAAATTAGGCACTCTGGAATCAAAGAAGAAAAAGGTGAAGATAAATCACCTAGAAAATCCAGAAAAGCTGAACGGAACCAGGCTGCGTGAGGAAAGAATCTCACTGAAAAACAAGAAAGGATAAGTAGTGTACTAAAAGTGCACTAAACTATTATGAACCTGAACAGTTTGATTAATAACTGAATGTCTTAAGTTATTGAAATGCAGGACGCTGTTGTGAATTATCAAATATATGTACCTGATATTACTTACATTGGTATGAATTGTGGACAGAGAAACCAGAATAAAAGATCTTCCATACAGACTTCTTGCAAAGAAGTAGGAAGAAAATCAACTGCATAAGGCATCAGTAAATAGAGTGGAGACAGGAGAGTACTCTGCTGGAAACTAATGGCTTATACATTAGTCCTGCCATTGCTTATTAAATTTCCTGATATATTTCATGTCTCCTTGTGGAAAAGAAAAGTTATAACTTTTGTAAATGATGCTTCTCACATGATGGATTTGAAATGTGGTCCAGGTGGAACCAAAGGAGGAATTTCCTTCCAGGGTCGCTTCAAAGATGAAAGCGAGAAGAAATGGAATTGTGAAAGTGAACAGTAGCTCGAGTAAAGGTGCAGTAGAGCACTTTACTGCTAGAAAGCTACATGGTACCGAGAAGCTCAGATGATGGAAAAGCATTCATAATTATGTTCAAAGTCAACTAGTAGATAGTTGTCAACACCGAGGACGGTGTTTATTTTCAGAGGGGGAATATGTAACACCCCCAAATTCTATGCTTTTCAAATGAGACATTTGAACATAAATCCAAAGGGGAGTGGACCCCAGTGGATGATTATTGTGTGGATGTGGTTAATTATTTAATTATGAAAAATAAATAAAATATTATGTATGCACTATGACCAGATGAGAACATGAGATCATATGCCTAATCCATGAGGTGATGGAAAAGGAAAAAAGACTTTCCCAAAATCTTTCAAAAATCCTTGAAAGAAATTATTTCTAATTTAGATTTTTGAGGAAAAATCTAAATTTCCCCAATGAAGAGGAGTAGTTGGGAAGAGGTGAGAAAAAGCTGGAAAAGCTGAGGAAAAGCTTAAAGCGGCTTTAAAGAGTCCCAAAATGGGAAGCCTAGGCTAAACAGGAATAAAGCATCCTGAAATTCTGGACGCAGAATTGGAAACAGGCTTTGGGGAAAGCACAGCTTAAATAAGCTGCTCCAGAACAGATTGAGGTTAGTCTGTTCTTGGAGGATCTCATCTCGGGGGTGAGTTCTGGAGATAAACGAACTCTAAGGTTGGGAGGACTGGTCATAGTAGCGGTATGCATGCATAATTCTGGAGATTTTGTAGTTGAATTAAATATGTCCATAGTTTAGTAGATGTGATGTTATGGTTCATTATGCGGTTATGAATTTAATGATGTTATGTAGTTAATTGTACAATTTACGGAGCCAATAAATATTTGTGATGCAAATATTAGATTGATTAGTTTGTTAAGTAGTTCATGTAAATGGCAAGCGAGCTAGTGATGGTGAGACAACTTGGGATTGGGGTTGTATGGATGAAATGCGGTAGTAATGAAGTTGGGGATGACGGATCAATTTTAGTGTTAATCGTATACATGTGTATAGGTATAGCTTGCTACCTCTTAAAGGAATATTTAATTTCTGTGTGTTTAAACAAAAAATTTTAACCAACCAGTAACCATGAACAGCAAGCACCAAACCACTAAATCTATCATAGCAATACTGATGGCACAGAATTCGCTGTAATCAATAACAGACAGTAGGGAACAACAACAACCCTCAGCTGTGTTACAATGGAAAAAATTGTAAAATTTAGAAATTACAGTATTCTATTAAAGGTAATTGTAGACATAAGGAAGAAGAAGTTGGATCCTAACTAGAAATGCGGATCTAACACTAGGGATTACGAACTATCCGGATTCGATGAGTCTCTACCTCATTTGGTTAAAGCAAGAGGATCTATGTCCTAGTTTTCCCATGGAATAG
This sequence comes from Pinus albicaulis, assembly GCA_034641835.2. NCBI lineage: Eukaryota > Viridiplantae > Streptophyta > Pinopsida > Pinales > Pinaceae > Pinus > Pinus albicaulis. Next base: position 180,942 of record JAXQQM020081886.1, read on the forward strand.
TTGAATCTGCACCAGAGTGTCAAACATGTTGAATGTTGTAACAGTAAGATAAGGGGAAATCCTACCTGAACAATCTATTGTGTGATAAAAGTTTGTGTGAGGGAAGATTGTAAGCATATGAAAAAATACCATGAACAGAGCATATGTTTATCGTCCATATAAACTGTTGGGAAAGTAGTTGAAGCAAGGGAGGTTAACTGAGTATAGATAGATGTATGCGAGGGGGCATACATCTATACCTCTTTGCTGTAACTTTAAAATGCTGAAAATTTTATAAGGCCTGCAAACAGGAAGGTTTGAGGATGGGCCTATGGATCGGCGAGATTCGATCAAGACTCTGAAAAACTGACCTGAGAAATATACACTAATATTCCAGGGCTGCCTATAAGTACTGAAAAAAAAAAAATTTAACCCCGGATAAAGCGGAGAATATCTGAGTTATGTTAGATGTGTAGGAAGCTGGGTTGGGAGACGTGACAGGCCCCTTTAGGTGGAACCCAACCCAATGGTGATTTCAGATTTGTCAACATCATCAACGTCATAGCAAGAACAAGGAGTTCAATAACCAGAATTTGCGTGCTTAGCAATATGTATATGTGGTATTATGCTTAGCATGAGCATGGGACTTCACGTTACAAGTCACCATCGATGGAATAATGACAGGAAGCCATCGATTTTACATGTTTCTTTGCTTAATGTAGCGACTGGTATGCTCAACCACAACCCATTAGTTTGAATGAATTAATATCGACCGATTTTACCGCATCATAGTAGACAATGGTTATTTTGGTTGGAGTAGGGTGTTGAACTCGTTTAGCGAAGATTAATCTAAATTCAACAACTCAAAAACTCCGTATAGAGTTGTGGTTGAGATGTTTGATGGTATTGGATTTCCAGTCACCTAATATAACTTGATTGATTTCCATTAGAGGACATATTTTACCTAACTCCATTTTCAATAATATTCACTCTAATATTTTTTAAAATATTTGTTATAGATATTTATTTTATGTTTCGACATAGTTTAAAAATATATTAAATGTACCTTTATTTTAAAAAATAGTATAACCATGTTAATAGTTAAAAATTAATAACATAATTATATTGTTTAAATTTAAACTAGAAATATAATTTATTTATATCTAAAAATATATTTAATATGTTAGTTTTAAAAAATTGGGATCCCATTGCATTGCTTTATTAGTGTTGGAGAGTGGTAAATTGCATTGCTTTATAAGTGTAGGAGAGTGGGAAATTAAGGTTATAGTGTAAATCACAATATTATGATTTATTTATTTTATTTTTCTAGTTTATTATAAGTTTTGTGTTATTGTTGTGTTTTTTTTTTTTTGTTAATAACAAGTGGTATTTTTGTTAGGACATTCTTATTCACCTTGCAATTGCTTAGAATTTTGTATAGTAATTTTTGTTTGACTAGATTATTCTTTTCATTTACAGCAAAACTTATTTCCCAATCATACCTCCCATTTATATTTCCCTTTTTTTCTTTATATCTATTCTCGCATGATTGTTATTGTGAAAGTTTCAAAGAGATTTTTCAATGTGGCGAGGGGTTTTTGGTTATGAAAATTGCGTCTCTTCTCTTATTGTTTACGTGAGTTGTTTGGTGATCTTATCAAGCTAATATCATTAGAGTCCACTACATTTTGTTATGACCATTAGTAAAATGAAGATATTCATAGTATTTATTTATTCTAAAGAATTGATAATATTATAAAAAAATTAATACATTTGGATGCAAAACATTATTATTCTCCCATTAGAGAGTTGATTAATTAAAAGGAGTAATAATAAACACTCTACAAAGATTCGCATTATTTATGTATTTTAAAAGTTTGATAATGATTATAAAAAAAACAATATACAAAGACACAAGATATTATTGTCTTATTATTAGAGAGTTTCTTGGTTAAGGAGTAAGATAATAAACGTTATGATTTAAATTGAAGAAGTACAAATGTATTCAAAATTGTTCCAATAATGTATATAAGTGTATCTTAAACTATTACATCAACATATTTTGCTTTATTGGAAGCAATTTAATATAAAGCAATAATTACAATTTGTCAAATAATTGTGTACAAGAAATTTGGTATAATATAGAATTTTAGGTGGTATGGGGGGTTTTAGCCAGTTTGATGATCTTTAATGGCATTCTGATCATCCCCACATACATACATACACATATTTCCTGATGACAATCAATTTAAACTAACATGTACATACATATATTTTTAAAGTCTATTCACCAAATGTTAATGTGAAGGGATAGTATATGTCCATAGCAGGATAGTGTAGTCTATCCACTCACCCATAAATGTGAATGTGAAGGGACCGTATGGCCAGTACTGCCCCCTGCTCATCATTTACCACTCACACATAGTGACAATAAACATGAACGTCAACGTCACATCGGCCACGTGAAAGGTGTACATGGGTTATACGAGGTTGGCTGAATTGCACATAGTGACAACAAACATGAACATCACATTTATATTATGTACATGAACTTAAGTCTCAGCTCGCCTAGTCACCGACCATATATTCCTGGTTGATTTCCAGAATCCCTACGGAGATATGCTGACCAGAGATATGTGGGTCCCAATCTTTATGCATGCCAACTGCAATTGATTCCTAATTTATTAAGCAATATAGGGGACATCCATCACAAGAAGCAAGTGGAGTCGACGTCCATCACTGTAAATTAAAGCAGCACCAGGTGGGACTCTCAGTGTCCACGTCCCTGGTTGGCAATTTCATAGTACAATGAATGAAGGGGTTCTCAGTGTACATGAACTTAAGTCTCAATTAACTTAATCATATTGTGGTACACACAAAATTATTGACTTAATTATATTCTTGTAGTGATAAAATTATCTATAATAATTGTGGCTTAATTAAAATCTGGTAAAGACGATATTCTCTATAAATGGTGGTAACTTGGCAGTGGCAGCGACATTGCGGTGGAGAGAAAGGTAAGGTAAGGTAAGGTAAGAACATTACATTACTTGGAATATTTTGGTGCGTGTGTGTGCAGTTTTAAACATCTTCTGTTGCATTGCATTGGTCAGTTCAGTTCGAAGGAAGTATCAAAGCAATAGCAATATAGCCACGTGAAATATGAGGTTGGGTGGCTCACAACAACGTGGGTGATATGACGTTCGCTCACACACAGTGACCTGTCCACCTTGTTTATCACACAGTGACCTGTCCACCTAGTTTATCACATGTTTATCACACACATACGTGGCTCGCACATACTGACAACAAACATGAACGTCGGCGTCACATCGGCCACGTGAAATATGAGGTTGGGTGGCTCACGTGAAATATGAGGTTGGGTGGCGTCTATCCACCCCTAAATGCAAAAGGACAGCATGTTTTATTCTAGTCTATCCCCTCGTACGTGCTTTAATCTTACAGTACTGCCCCCTGCTCATC